>JAPYZR010000242.1:0-38971 GCA_030522945.1 Trichopria nigra | reverse complement strand
CTATGCGCAAACATTAATTTTCAATTCTTTTTTCACGCCTTCCATGGGCGGCAAATATTTTACTGCCTAGGGCGGCACAAGCCCAAAAGCCGCCCCTGGACTATGTAATGGCAAAATTGTTAAATAAAGACGATTATTATTATTATTATTATTATTATTATTATTATTATATATTATTGATGATAAAATGTCGACTTGAATAATAAAGTTTATTACTGGGTCATCCCTGATAATTTGAACGAAATTATATAAATTCAATGACATAAACAGTATGGTGACATACATTTTTATAAAAATATATATATTTTTCTTATAGTTTATATGTACATTTCTCATTTTCGAAGAAGATGCGCCAGATAATTTTAGAATAATTAATATCTATATAGTATTAAATTTTGAAGCATACATAAATATATAGCTTTATCGCAGTGGAAGTAACTATAAAGGTATAACATTTTAAAATATAATTGTGTAGGTGTATGACATTAAAATGTGTCTGAAACTTTGTTTCGATAGAATCGCCCACATAACAAGTAATGACATGAAAACTATAGTAGCACAAATGTTATATAACATGTATCCAAATATAATGCAATGAACAATTGTGAACACTCACAATTATTGAAGAAATATCGCTCAATAAACTGTATAAAAATACAATAAACACTTATTATCACTTATCAAACTAAACACAATCACTAAACACTTGTAACGAGTCTCTTCGAAGGACGGAGGATATTAACGAACCATGTAGTAAGACACAAGGAAAACAAGTGACATCCTGCTCATCAGTCACTGAAGAGTGTATAGAATGGAGGGCACTACCTCTAGTAAGTAGATACGTCGTTTTGTCAACTGTACACAAACCACATTCACCTGCACATACATACAGCACAATATTTCCTGTAAATTTGAATTCGAAATTAATTTTTTCGTTTCTTTATTTGTATTTGCATGATAAACGTTAAATTAGTTATGCACAATATGCTATTTACATAAAAAATCATTAATGATCTTTATGGAGTTTCATCACCAGAGTCTTTGGCTTCGATTTGATCGTGTCCTGGCAAGACTCTTGGATCAAAAGTTTCGTGAAAGCACCTTTGAAATATTATTCTTGCTTTTTTGGTCATACGCTTTGGTGGTGAATTTGGAATGATATCTTCGTTATCTTCATTATCTTGATTATCTTGATTGTCGGATTCCATTACGATTGATGGTCTTTTCACAATACTGGAAAAAATGTTTGGTTGTACCGATGAATTATTGTTAGGAATCTGATCAACATCAGTTCTTGCAAAACTTGAAAAACGTGATGTACTTGGCACCGGCTCTGCTTCTTTAATCAATTCATTCGATAATTCCATTTGTTCTTGAACTTCGCGCCTAACTTTGCTCCCGTTCCGAAGAGGTTCCGAAAAACTGGTATGTTTGTTTTTAGAATTATTCATCATCGAAATATTCGATTTTGAAGTGTCCATTGTTGTAGATGTGTTTTTCACCATTTTTGTTAACATTTTTGAAGAGGTTACTCTTTTTGTAGGTGCGCGTTTCGCAGGTGCACGTTTTGCAGGTGCTTGTTTCTTTGTTAATGTTGACGGAGAACTAATATCAGATTGAGAGTTCGAATCCATATTTAACGTCGCCAGGACAAGATTTGTTTGAAATGTTGAACTTTTTAGAGACAATAGCACAGGACTGCAAATATTAACAATAAACAACAATGATGCAAAAAATTACAATTGTTCTAATAAATGACAAATGGAACGATTAATAAAATATACCTCCCAGCATGATCGAATCGTATTTCAATTTGTTGCGATGTACTATCTGCAAATGTCAATATTGCTCTTAGTTCTTTCATACAAAAAGTGATTACTGCATCTGATGCAACGGAATACTCGTCAAATTCTCCAGATCCAAAAACCAGTTGAGTACGTGTTTCATTCGATACATCTACAGCAGTATGGTAAATTTCATTAAGAATAGCATTTTGTATGAACCAAAAAAAAAAAAATAAATAGTTCAAAACATGACCCGCAAATTAAAACATTGCCTAGAAACTTACTAGATTTATCATCAATGTAGTTTCTTATAAGAATTTTTTGCTGGGTAACTTCAAAGGTAATTTCAACCAAATTTTGATGAAAATTTTGGACGGCATCTGCCATTACTCTTGGTTGTATACAAAGTCGATTTGGGTGGCCATCTTTCTGATATTTTGCCTGTAAACAAAAATATAATAAAAATGTATAATTAAATAAATTTTAAATATCTGTTTAATTTTTGCATTTCATAATTAGTTTATCCTAATTTCTTCGCGAATTAATAAAAAATATATATACTTGTAAGTAAGTAAAAATTGTAAGTACATAATCAATAATGAATATAAAATATTTATAAAGTTTTCTTACATTTATGGTCTCGCTGTCTATTATAGGTAACCAATGAGTTTTAGTGATTTGATTTTTATATTTTAATACTAAACATAACTTGGTGGCACTTGGTTCCAGCTTTATGTGGCAACATTCTATTTGTTTATCCATGTTGGCGGTTTTAAATACTCCCATTGCACTCTACAAACATTAGAAACAACGATTAGTGTTCATATCAATAATTTTAAATTGATAGAATCATTTGTTTAATAATTTAAAAAAAAATTAATCAAATTTATAAAAATTGATTGCAACTTACCCTCACTAGTATTTTGCACTTGAGAGCCTCATCTTCTTCTAAATCTTCGTAAGCATAATACGAGAAGAATCTTTCATTAAAAGTTACATCGATATAAGCTGAATTTGGTTGATTAACTGATCGGAAGGAAATACAATTTGCTTGAGGCTGCACGTACATTTCATCGCCAATTTTTGCCAACATATATATGGCTTTGGCCATAACTGTGAAATGTACATAAAACAATAAGAGTTTAAAACAACTCCATTGATATTAAAGTTATTATATTAATGAGAATCCATTCACCTATTATCTATTTTAAAACTATGTAAATAGTAAACAAATTACCAACCGGCTAACCTAAAAAGCATTTTGTATATATACGTACTTTTAACATTCACGCCGGATATGACACACTTCATCTTGATGTCGTTCAAAAAGTAAATACTAATAGGATAATTGAACGGTTTACGAAGGTTTACCAAGCTCGTTAATTGCGATATACCATATATAATTGAGTCTGATTTTGCCGAGTTAATTTCATACGGCGATTTTCTTTCCCGCGCCCGCGCCGCCGTATTACCAGACTCCAAAAACTGCGCTCCAAAGTTCCAAACTCCACCAATGCACTCCAATGGGACCAGTTGAGACCAGAGCACCCAGAAGGAGCGGCGTATATATATATATACACAATAGAGTATTTTTTTATAGACTTCTGTCACTGCCGCGACTTGTCACTTTCTCTCTTTTATAATTTGGTTCGATTACTGAATAAACGACTTGAAAAGGCAATAAGTAATCGTCTACATTCGAGCCAAAATGGTAGACATTTTCGTATGATTCCGTATGAAATTATTTTAAAGATATAACCTAAAAATCAGTAAATATTCTTTGCATCGCTCTATATAAACAACATAAAATTATTGAACAACATAAATTGGAATATTTCAATTGCTCCAATTTATTTAAGCTTCCTTTTCATCCAACTAAATAAGACCAAAATATTCCTTATATCATTTATCCGATAATCGCAAGTCCAGACATTATTATTGCGTACATATAATTTATTTTATTAATATTTTATTAACAAACTATCAATTGCATGCAACTACAGTTTTTAAATGATTGTGAAGCCGATGAATATAAATAAATCAATAAATATCAATTGGAAGCAATGAAGTTTAATATCTGTACTATTTAAATAGATTAATAAGCAATATTTTTTTCCTATATGTTTTAGTTGGTTTTAGTCTTAGGCGATTTACACATTCCACACAGATGCAGCAGTTTGCCAAGCAAATTCAAAAAACTTCTTGTTCCTGGAAGAATACAACATATCCTTTGCACAGGCAACATGTGCACAAAAGAATCTTATGACTATTTGAAAACTCTTGCTAGTGACGTTCACGTCGTCAGAGGTGACTTTGATGAGGTATCGTGTTTACGTGTTTAATTAGCATTGTTCATAGATTCATAATCGTTTCTTGCATTTAAAGATTTCAATTTTTTTATAGAATTTAAATTATCCAGAGCAAAAAGTTGTTACTGTTGGACAGTTCAGAATAGGTCTGACTCATGGACACCAAGTCGTGCCATGGGGTGATCCTGAAGCTTTGGCAATGATTCAGAGACAGTTAGATGTCGATATTTTAATATCCGGACACACGCATAAGTTTGAAGCTTATGAGCACGAAAACAAGTTCTACATTAATCCTGGTTCTGCAACGGGAGCATACAGTCCACTCGATTCGTATGTATTAATCTAATTTAACTTTAATTTCACCAAAATCTTCTATTTAAACATTTCATAATTATACTGTTTTTTAACTTTAATTGATGCAGAGCAATCATTCCATCTTTTGTTTTGATGGATATTCAAAGTTCGACGGTAGTCACTTATGTGTATCAACTCGTCGGAGAAGAAGTAAAAGTTGAACGCATTGAATATAAAAAGAGTTAAAAGAAATGTTGATCATCAGATTCGTTTTTATGTAAAATCTTTTGACATTTTATTGAAGAAACGATCATGTAGGTATATTCCGAGATGATGCCTGGAGTTTATTTGTTTTTATATATATGTAACGTATATGATCTATATTTTTCAAACCTTCACTCTACTCAGCAAAGTATAAAAAGTAGTGAGTAACTTTAATATATTGTAAATAAATCAAGATTATAAAACAATTAATTTGCATGTAATTTACGTAAGTGTCTTGCTCAATACTCATTGCACTTGCCGATCTATCTTGCAGGTAGAAATACACAAGTAGAAATAAAACACTACAAGGTGGAAAATATAAAAAAAAAATTAAAAATAGTTATATTAACTCAGTTTTAGCTCATCCTACTCGTGACATCTTTTTTACGCGGGTGGCATTCTCGAAATCAGAAATAAAAATTAAATTTTGAAATCGACATTTCACGCACGCGCACGTTACCGCAAGCTCGTACACATGCGTATCGATGATTGTGGCACTCTGCTGGACGCATGTATATAGAGAATGACTGTATGAGTCCATATATAAATAGTGGGACAAACTTTTGTTCTCCAGCGAGATACGTGTATAATGAGAGTGAGAAAGACACTCTTATGTAAAGTATATTTGTTGTCCTCCTGTTATCCAGTCCCATCTTCCCTATATACTCAGGAGATTCATGTTTGTGTACATATAATTCGTTGGTGGTATGTATATCTATATATATACGCGGTATATACGCATACATAATACGCTTGCTTTACGGAGTGATGTTTCTGAAATATTTCGGAGTCGCGAGGTCAAACGTTCTGCGGACGCGGTCAGGTACTGAAGTACACTCGCGAAACGACATAAAAAGGTGATAAAATGAAGTTCGGAAATGTCTGGAAAAAGGCAGCAACAGTGTCCACAGTGACTGGTGCTAGTCTCGGAGGCTGGTTCGCCGGGAAACACTTCGAAAGGCGGTTATGGTTGAAAGAAGAAAAAGAAGGTCGATCAAGTTCAGAGTCAAGGATAAATGTCAAGCACATGCCTGGTCTGCCGATTTTCGGTTCGGTTTCTGCAGCACTACCTATCCTACCAGCCGAAAATCACGCGGATATGGGCTCAAAATTATCCGTGGCAGAAAGCAGAGTCGGACAAGTAAATATTTATAGTCATCGTATTTTACAACCTTACGTGCATAACTTTCTTCATTCGCACAAAATTGTCCATTTCTTGTTTTGACATAAGTTGTCAAATATTTAAGTAATGCCATATATGCATATTGAATGTATCTTTCAAATTCGTCAATATATATTTGCATTTATGCGTATCCCTACCGAAAACATACTGTAGAACCCTGATTCAAAAAACATATAGAACACTATAGAAATGTTATTTTTTTATCAAAACGTGATTCAAAATATTAATTACATTAATTTTACACTATTCTCTGTGTGAATTTTTCAATAATTTTTATTGTATGACATTGTAAATAGTCTGTCGATGCTTTGTATACATTGCAATGGTCGTACGTATTTTTAATGAATTTTTTAATCAAAAAATATAATTTCTATATATTTTTTGAATCAGGTACTGTGGTATTTATCCGGCAAGGATTTACAGTTATACACCCAGTCAACTACAATATGTAACAATTATGTAACATCAGTGTAACATTTATGTATGAAATAACTGTGATATGTTTGTTACGTGTATGTTACTTATACTGTGTTTGATAGGCATGCACATATAGATTGGCTTTTTTAATCGTCACTTATTTATTTCAACTGCCACAACATATCAGTTACATGTAACTTCAACGAATGACAAGCCTTTAGGGTGATTGATTTACGAAATAAATTCAATGAAGCTAAATTTTGAAAGATAAATGACATATTTGGGCATATTCCAGTAAACAAAAATAAGAAATTGGAGCAATGAGAAACTGAATTCAACAGCAAAAATCTGAATGGATTGCGATGTTAACTTTAAAATTAATTCAGATTTTCACCATTGAATTCGGTTTCTTGATGCTCCAAAATTCTCCAATCCTTTTTCTTTTTTACTTGTACAACATTATTTAACCTTGCGATGATAATCGTATTTTGATTAATGGCTGATCTTTATAAAATTATACATGTGCAAATAAATTTCAACAAAATTTGTTATTTATTTTATATAAAAATCGTAATGACACAACTATTTATTTATTTATTTATTTATAAGTAATTATAGGCTAATAGTCAAAATACAATATAGAAGCATTATAAATATACAATTTAGTATTAACGCGAACAAATTTATCTCCGCACGCGACGTATGCACATACATCGTCACCGTAATATTACCACGTAATGATGTGGACAACAATGATTCTAATTACATACAGATAAATAAATAAATAAACAAATTGTTGTGTCATTTGTACGAGTATGCAATGTGTGAGAATTATGCTTATATTTCTGAAGAAAAAAACAGTTCCGATTTTTATATAACAAATAACAACAAATAAATAACAAATTTTGTTGATTTTTCTATGAAAAACATCATATTTGACCTATCGGAGACTAAATTTTTTCTGAAAGTTGAAAAAAATCTCCAAATTTACTAGAAAAAAATACAATATCCTTAAAATATCTATAAATATATCATATTCTTAAATATATATAACTAAATATTACATTTTTAAAAAAGTTGTTTACTTAGATATTATAAAATTAATGTGATATTCACGATACAGTTCTATAAGTGATTTTTTAAATTTGTAACATTTTAACTTTCCTTATCTGTTCCTAAATTATTATCAAAATTTTAATTGATAATGCAAAATAAACAAATACAGAGTAAAAATTTAATGCAACGTATTTTTTTACATAATTACATTCGTTACTTTTTAAAAATTCCTTCAGACATCACGTTACGTTAAAATGTCATATTTGTAATTTTATTGACATTGATTAAATATTACTACATTTACATGAAATTTCATTTGAAAATTTCTCCATTTGTCAGTTTATCCACATATTTGTTCAGTGTAGTACGCTAATATGAAGTATGCTTGTTCTTGTCCTGCAAAGATTATGAAGTACGGCTTCCCAGGTCTGGATCATGTCAGATCGTTTGACGACTTTGTCCTGTCTTATGACAGGCGAACACGAGTAGCTCATTGGGTTTTTGAACACCTCACGAAAGAAAATCTAAAATGGAACGATAAAGTTAGCCGAACTGGTTGCGATTTCCACCCTGATTTGAGTATACATCCGTATTTCAGGTAACATTAAAAAATAAAATATTTGCGCAATTACATTTCTATAATGCTTACATTTCTAGAACGTATGTCTCTGTCTAGGTCAGAAAACAGCGATTATAAAAAGAGTGGTTACGATAGAGGCCACTTGGCAGCTGCGGGAAATCACAAAATGGACCAAAAACACATTGAGCAGACTTTTTTCCTTTCGAATATGGCTCCACAAGTTGGTGTTGGTTTCAACAGAGATTCATGGAATAATCTGGAGAAATATGTAAGGAAATTGACCAATGTTTACAAAGATGTTTACGTCTGTACTGGTCCACTTTACCTGCCAAAGTAAGTTCTTCTTTTTAAACATAACGGGTACTTTGTCAGCATTCAAAAGTACTAGTTGAAATAAGTACTTATTATTTACTAATGCATTATTATTTAACAACTTTTGAAAGATTAGAACTTTATATTTAAAATATAATTATGTCAAATCAATTTTTTATCATTGTTTCTCCTTAATTATTATCAGGCTAGAAGCCGATGGAAAGAAATACGTTCGATACGAAGTTATAGGTGCGAATCATGTGGCTGTTCCAACGCACTTTTACAAAATCGTCGTTGGAGAAACTTACGATTCGAAATTGGAAATGGAAGCCTTCGTTATGCCCAATGCACCGATCAATGACAAGGTTCCGCTCAAGAATTTTCAGGTAATGTATAATTTAACTGTGAGAAAAATGTATCGATACATCATTGCAATAATTTCAAGTATCACGATCAAAAATTTATTTTCGATTTAGGTTCCACCAGAAAGCGTCGAGAGAGCAGCGGGACTTTTATTTTTCGACAAGATATCACGCAACAAACTTCACAAAATCAATGGGAAAAGTGTATGTTAAGAACTGTTTGACGAAGTCAACATTTCACAATGTAAATACGTATTACGAATCGCAACGATTCGATAATACTGTAAATTTTATAAAAATGTGTTGTACATATGTGTCTAGTATCAAGAATCTGCATCGATGTATGGTTTTTTTACATCAATTACGAGGTGTCAAATGTCAGTGTCTCGTAACATGACTGATTTATAATTAAGTTGTAACAAAAATGTACGGAAAATCGTATTGGAGACGTCGGAACTTGTTTTCTAGTTTCGTTTATCTCTTCTGTAAAGAGTTTTTATAAGTGAAGATCCTGACTGATGTAAGAATGAACGTGTATTGTTCTGTATTGATCTCTTGAAAGTTTTTGTTTGCCATTGTTTTTTTACAAAATAAAGGCTTTGAAAACTAAATATAACAAAACACCCTCTCATACTTGGAATTTGTCAAACACGGTGAAAGTAACGAGTCGTTATTCGTATGTTCGATTTTTTATTGCTTCGTACACGTTTCGCTTATTACTTATAATAATCAATACTCTGTAAACAATCTCAAAGTTACTCGGCATGAGTAAAGTGACAATAAACTCGATACGAAAACACGTTGAAAGAGCGCTCGAGATACTTTCGCAATTTCAGTCTTGATGTGCAATAATGGACGCTTTGGGAAAAGTAATGCTGCTTTCGTGGAGCGCGATAAAGGCCACATTATGTATGCGTTACGTTATAACGATAGCGAACACTCAATTGCGACGAACGAATACTTTGGTCGTGACGGTACCCGCGCTTAAACGGCGTGTTTAATTTAAGTGACAGCGGTAAATACGACATGTGTCTACCTAGTCTCGTATAAAATCTTACTAATTAATAAAAGCATTAATAATTCTCTCGAATAGGTAACTTAGATTCTACGATATGTACAAAATGAACAGACGGACCGCTCAGACGTGGCGCGGTCCGAGATGCGGCCTTCCCCCGCGATGAAATAGCATGATCGATTTCATCGAAACACCGAAACAGTCATTATGCATTATGAGATCCTGCTTCGCGCTGGGTATGCTTTACACGGAATGTTTTACGCAGAATGGAATGTCGTTTATGAGAAGCTATAACGGAACGGTGCAACAATTCTAAAAACTATTGGTCACTTCAATTCAATCACAATAAAATGGAATGTTCACGTATATAGAGACAGAAGTGACAGCATTTTTTTGATTATGAAGAAGTTTTTCCATATTTTTAACATTATCTAACCTCTTTCTCGATATAACGTCATCTTTCTATTTACATAATATTTCAATTCAATAATTTCGGCAATGACGACAAAAGTGAAAATGCTTAAAAAAGATGTCATTTTTTCCATTTGTTATTGCGCCGTTCGCGTCGTAAAAGCCCATCTACGACGGACCTTGTTTTAGTCCTCGTTCAGTTTACTCTCGACCACACTGACATAACCTAAGATTACAAACCTAAAGTTCTCAAGTATCTTCATTTTAAAAATAAACGTATCTGTATACATCATTAAATAACAGTTTGAACAATAAATTATAATCGTGAAAAACCATCGGATTCCTCCTCTAAACGTATTTACCCAACGATACGGGTCTTTGTAGAATACATTTAAAAAATACGTTAAAATGTACCAATAATTAAGTCAGTTTACAATTACCGGATAAAAGTACAATAAAAATTCATTCGACACATTCCCATGTGTAAATTATAAATTACATATCGTTAACTCGTACTCATGTTTGCGAATCGACCTCTGCTTAACATGTCGCCATGAATACTGATTTGACGATTGAAATTTTACATCAGTTTCGAGTAGATCGAACGTATTGCACTGTTAAAGTTCAGAATGAGTAACAAGGACGAAAACGGCCGTCGTACATTGCAACCTCCGCTCCGTATCATCGTTTTAAGACCCGCGACTTAAAGTCACGCCTTGGCTGGTCGCGAGAATTTTAGGCACTACGTGGACGGGATATTCTGCTTTCGTGTCCGGCGCGTCTAGCGTGAGAACACTTGTCAAGCATTAAGTACACTTGTAATAGGGTGGACGCGGTCTGCGATTGCCCGTGATTTGTTTTTTGTTGTCTCTCATCGACGAAAAACGAACGGGTCATTTATTGCTTCGGTACTGTTCCCTATTTGCAAATACCGTGATTAACAGCATTTCGTTCTATATTTGTCAGATTATACAAGTATAAGTATATATATTACAGATTTCTATCTATCGAGTGAATTTACATACCGAGTAATCGAATGCTTCGCATTTGTCAATAGTGGATTTTTGCGAAAATTTCGAATACTTGGTATTTGCATTTATCAAGTATTCTACGCTCTCATAATATTTAGTTACAGTTAAGCATGCGAATACTGCACAGTAAATTATGCATAGTTTCACTACATACTTCCAAAGCGAATGTTCGCATGCTCGTAAGAAAGTAACTGCAAATACTTAATAAAAAACTTTCAATACTTCGTAATGCCCTCGAATACGCAGTATTTGCAAGTAGAAAGCGTGAATACTTAGTATTTGATAAAATCTTATTTTATCCAACTTCTATTCAAAAGCTACTAAGAGTCATTCGTCAACACCGAGTATGTGTAATTGCACCCGACACGTTTCCGTCTGTCCAACGGGAGTATTTCTCTCGAGTGCGCATCCGAGACGAGGACTAGACAAGTCGAGAGGAAAGCTTCGTTCGAGAATCGCCTTCGGAAACCCGAATTCGTTCTCCGGAGTCATCTTATCGGTGTCCATCGATGGCGTGCGACTTTTCTACTGGTGCCGATAGATTAAATCGACGAATAGTCGAAAGTCGGAGCGTCACTCGATGACTAGGTTCGCTTAACGTCGGAGAGCTTCGCGAACGCTCAGATCAATCGTTCCTCCGGAGGCGGCTTCATTACGTTGTCCATCTCGACCCTCGGATTGCTGAACTCTTGGGCACTCGGGCTGTACGTTCCCCGGGTCGCCCGCTTCTTCCTCGCCATCATGAACAGAACTATCAGTGAGCCGGCCGCTATCAGGAACACGACTCCCACTATCGGGCCAACGATGACAGCAATGTCCAGCGCTTGACTACCGAGGAAATGCTCCGACTAAAAAAAAAAGTGATCCATTAGTTTCTGTCGTTATGAATTTACACTTGATTGTCCTTCCAGTTGGATTTAACGTTTTACTCTGTTTTCATTTCCTAACCTAAAAAGTAGACTTTAGAAAATATCTAAATGTAAAAAGGTAGCCCGATACTTAGCGGGCAAAACTAATAAAATGTTTTCAAACCAAGAATTTCGAATTTCAGCCAAATCAGTCATGAACTCTCATTGAGTTTTTAATGCAATGATTATGAAAATTTGGCATCGCGTAGTGCTGGGGTTAATTTTCATCTATAGAAAACTTTATTTTTCTAATGTTTCGGAAGATTTTATTGTATAAATGAAGAATGAAATTGATTTTCTTACTTCTGTGCAATTCTGTCCTATGTAATTCGGCGCACAGAGGCACATGTACTGGCCGGTGTTCGGGTCACAGGCGCATGAGCCTCCGTTTTGGCAGTATTCCTAAAAGAAAATAAACATGTGACAATTAGGGGAAATTATTATCACATCTTTTCATTACATCGAAATAAACTAAAATTGATAAATTATACATTTTTTGTCTTTTTGTCTATTCGTTTAAAATTTTATTTTATATTTTGACACACGCCCAAATTTGTTGATTGTTGAAGTATATTTTGATTTATTCTATTGTCCTCTTTTTCTTAAATGTTGTGGACTCTTATTCACTGTTTTAATTTATAACTTATACTACATTCCTCCAAATTTTGTTCTCCATTCTCTATTATTATCTTATCCGTCGGCTCTTGCCTACTCTTATTTTGTTTCTTCTTGTTAATATTTATTATCGTATAACCGAAAAATGAATCTCCAACTATTGAAAATGTGACGGCTTGATTTATCACAATGTCAAGATTCAATTCAATCGGATAGATTCAATTATTCGTATTGTCGAGAGAACTTCTTCAAAATAAAGTATGATAATGAAGTAAACTGTCGTTAAACTTTACCTCTCTACACGGGTCCTCCATCGTACAATGGCGTCCGCAGAAATGAAGTTCGCACTGACAGTGGTAGGAACCCTCGGTGTTGATGCAGGTACCGTATCCACAGTTCGTCGTGCTGTTGAGACACTCGTCGATGTCCGTATCGCAATCTAGCCCTTCGTATCCCGTCCCTTCGCAGTCGCACGTGAAGCTATTCACACCATCGTGACATATACCTCCGTGCTTGCACGGTGGACCTTCGCTGGTCGGTTGGCAATCGTCGATATCCACCTCGCAGAATGTACCATTGTATCCAGGTTCACAGGCGCAATTTGGTATCTAAGCGGGAATCGCGAGAAAATGGCATAAGAATTTGAAACGGAAATTTGAGAAAGATGTAATTTCTACGATTACTTTTTAAACTTCACGTTTCTGTTACTTTTATGAAACTATTAAAAATAAACACTTAGTACAATGTTCAAAAGTAAAAAGGAAGAAAAGATGTATTTATTAATAATATTAATTAGTGCTTTGGTGTTAAAAGCTATTAAATAACGCTTACACTCTACATGTGTGAATGTAAATATTTTCGTAATGTACGCTGCTTGCTCTGTTGAAAGTAAACAATAAACAATAAATAACATACTAACTTCAAAAGTTACGTAGAAATTAAAAAAAAAAAAGAGTCGTTTACAATTGATTAATTTTTAGATTAGCTTTTTAGGTTAAAAAAGATAACGTATTCTAATTTCGAATGAATTTTCATTTTTTATTTTCAATTTTTCTTTTGCTGGATTAGATTAAATAAGATTTCTTATCCGTTTAAAGCCCACATTACGCACATTACGTCATTTAAATCAACAAATTAAATCAACAAATGAAGCCAATTGCGATTAGGTCGCTATGTAATTTACTTTTGTGAAGTACACGTTTTCACAAAAATATTTTTTTTTTTCTTTATACGACAACTTTGGTATAAATTAATTTTAATCGATACAGAATCTCAAATTCAAACTTCGCTTCGTAATAGAAATGATACTTACCCCTAAATCGGAATTGCACTTTCCGCCGTTCTCGCAAGGTTGAAGGTCGCAGAACAGATTTTTACAGGTGGTACCGACGTATCCTGGTTGACAGATGCAGGTAAAGTTGTCGCCCGTCTTGTAGTTCTTGTCGTCGTTGCAGGTAGAGCCGTTCTCGCACGGTTGATTCTCGCAGGTGACGAGCTTCACGATGTCGCAGTCCTTGCCGATGTACTTCTCCGAGCAGTGACACCGATAGGATCCAGGTTCGTTTGCACAGGATCCGCCGTTTTTGCAACGGTCTTTCGTCAGGCACTCGTCGATGTCTTGTTCGCACCTGAAAATCGCGGAAAAGCCGTGCGTGTAATTAGACGACGTGGAAAGCACCTTGTAACGGCATTAAACGATTTGATGAGCAGCAATATGATAAAAAACATCTGATAAGGAAATGAGCACAAGATAACGATTCGAATTCTTGCGCGATTACTACGGAACGTGTTGTCATTAATATCAGATCGATATTTTCTGTCGATGAATAGAAAACGGATAATTCATTATACTTTTATTATTGATGAATTTTCCATCGATGCTTTGGAGATTCGTAAAATGCAAAGTGATCATGTTTGGCAATTTCTCATCCGTTAAAGTACTATTTCAAAACTACTTACAACGATCCGGTCCATCCTTCTTTGCAAGAACAGGTGTAATTTGCAATTCCATCGATGCAAGTGCCTCCGTTGGTGCATTTGTTGTCCACGCAATCGTCGATATCAACAGAACAGTCGGCTTCTGCGTATCCAGGCAGACATGAGCAAATGTAGCTGTTTAATTTATCCAGGCATTGGCCTCCGTTCTTGCAGTCTTTGTCAAAGCACAGTCTGCAACCAATGTTTTCTAAACCATTCGTTGCGTTGTTCCGCTGTAGCGAGAGAAACTCTAAAGGAGTGAAATTTGCGTTTTGGTATACTTCTTCGTACGTAAAGTAATGCAGCAACATGGAACCGATGCGAACTTCACCCAAACAGCCTTTAAACGCTTCGCCTGCCAAAAGAAGAAATTTTTTAACCATCTTACGTAATGCTCGATCTTCGACTTCACAATCTATCAAAATCATCGAAGAACTGTGCTTTTAAACGATACGTTAATTAATTAAAATTCGTAACAATACAAAAAAAAAACACTTACCGGCAACTGAGCTACGTGGTGGCAAAGGTGTAGTGAGCTTCCGATCTGCAAAATCCACGGAATTTCCACCAATTTCTCTATTCTCGAAACGTCTCTCAGATCCAACGGTAACGTAATTTTGTACATTGGGTGACATATTACTAATACCACCTAATGTCACGGAACCGGTAGTCAATAAATCGTACCATAAAGAAAAGTTGAAATTCTGGCTAGTAGGTTGTGTCGTTTCTTCGTTTTCATTCGCATAACCGCACTCAAGTGAGTTGTTTTTCAATTTTATCACGATTGAAGTCCAATTGCCATCTACTTCTCTCTTTCCAAAGGTAAGAATATCAGAGACATCGAAACTTAACTTCCACGATACAGTGATAGTGTCTGCATTAACGGCCACCATAAAGTATCGATGTTCAGCTTTGGGTGCCATGTAAAGGAGCGTTCCTCCGGTGTTAGAACGATATGTGATTCGTATCGTTTCAATAGTCTCCGTCAAGTTCTTTTTAGCTGGTCGGGTGTAAAAATAAGTGAAAGCAGTGCTGATTCCGTCAAAGGTCGCGTTTGCCACGCATTCGTATCCGTCGTCGAGGTTTTGGCATTTCGAGCCAGCCGGACAATCCTGCAGTTGGCAGAATTCCATTTCTTGACAAGTCTTTCCGCTGTAACCGCGGGGACAGTGACAGGTGAAGTCGTTCCATGTTACTTGACAGGTACCGTTATGGTAGCATGGATTGCTCACGCAGACGTTGTCCGATACGACACCTTTGAGAACTTTATCCGAATCGAAGGTCACATTACCGAATTGAATCAATGTTGGGATGTCCTTCGCCTTAAATGTTATTTAATTGATGATGTTATTGAAAAGCTATACAAAATGTACCCGCAATAATCTGAATGTAAAAAATCTCACTCACCTTCAGAACATCACTCAAAGGGTAAAACTCAACGAACATAGTTCTGGAACCATTCGACAATTGGACATCTTGAATAATGCCTTTGAAGTTCACCTGAGGAGCTTGCACGACCTGCGGTACTTCGATTTGTCTACTGTCTACTTGACGAATGTACCTCGAAGCTTGCGGTAGTCCACCCAGATACAATATCGTCACGTTTAATTGGCCGGTTGCACTGATTGTTTTTCGGAAGTACTCGGTGCCATTGATCTTCACCTGAATCAGTGTCGAGTTCCGTACGACTTGTATCAAGTGACTGTTTCCGTCATTTAACTTGACCCCTCCGACAGTGTAAGCTTCCGTTCCGTTGAACTGAATTCTGACCTTTAATTCTCCCCCATCGAGCTCGGCAGCAATATAAGTTTCGTCTGCGGGATGTTTCGATTCCGCTTCCGAGCCCAGGTAAAAGATATCTCCGACTTCTTGCCTTGTTCTAATGAACATCGAGATATCTACGATGGTTCGAACCGCGCGACGAGCAGCATCTGAAACTTTCACTGTCACGTAGCCGTTAGTGATGTTTTCGTGACCAAAGGTTGCAGCGGTCATGTTGTACTGGCAAGTATGTCCAAGGAAAGGGCGCTGACACTTGCAGGAGAACTCAAGCCACTGGTCGGCGCATTCTCCTCCGTTCTTGCAGGGATTTGGAGAACACTGCGGTGCTCGAGGACATCCTAATTCTGCTCCGTCTATTTCTACGTTCTTTGACTCGGAATAAATCTAAAATAATAAGATTAAATTTATAACATTTCTAGCAGGAAAATATGCATTTTATTACTAATATCAGTAACTGCTATCATGACATTGTTTTAACGTACCCACTCTCCATTAACAACGACATCTTCGGTGCAACCAGTGAAGAAAGAAGCACCTCGTACCAATTTTCGAAGTGGAGGAATAGTTCCACCTATATAAGTTGTCGGGAACGATGTATGTGTTGTGTTCGAAGCCTCATTGATGGTAATAGGATAAATGGTTTGCTCATCGTTAGCAGAAAGCACCAAATGTGTTGCGTTGATGGCAACGAATACTTTTTGCCAATGGGAATCGTTTAAACCAGCACCGATGAAAACTCCTTCCCACTTATTCAATAGACTCGAGCGGAGATTTAATTTTCCACCGACAAGTTCGAGAAGATATAAAGTAGGACCTGTACCCATAGCAAGTAGACCGTCGGCTAGTGTCGTTTGGAATCGAAATTGTATATCGTAGCCTTCCTCTCTGGTTGTATTAGCAGTGACAAAGGATTTGCCATTCAAAGAAAGCGTTGTTGTCTGTAAAATGAGAGTCGATTAATTGTTTATAAAACGAGATCAATGCAACTACTTATAAACAACGAATATTACAAACCTCTGCCTGCCTTTTATTATTGACAAAGAGCAACATGCACATAATAAGTCGAAGAAATTAAAATATTGCATTACGTAAAAGAAAACTAATCAAGATAATTCCAATGATATTAAAGAAAAACAATTTAATCAAGTGTCATTCTTTGCAATCAACAGGTGCCATTATAAAAATAAATTTAAAAAAAGAATCACTAAGAACTTGAATTCACAGGTATGCAATCCTGTTAATATTCGAGCATTAAAACAACACACGACCATTGCATACAATCTTTAAACATAAATGCTTACGTAATCGCAGATTTCACCGTGGAAACCATTGGGACATGTGCAGTTGAACCGGTGCTCGGTTTCATTGACAAGGTACGGTATGCAGGTTCCACCATTCTTGCATGCATTGCCTTGACATCCCTTGAGAGCTACTGAACAGTTCTTTCCCCCATAACCGCGTTCACAGGTACAATAATAATCGGCTCTTCCATCCGCACAAGTGCCATGAACGCATGGTTTGTATTTCAAGCACTCGTTAATGTCAGTTTGGCAAAGTTCGCCTTCGAAACCTTCATCACAGTCACATTTGTATCCTCCAATACGGTCTACGCATGTGCCGGAGAAGCATGGATTACTCTCGCATTCATTGATGTTTACTTCGCAATTCTTTCCTGTCACACCTTGTACGCAGAGACATTCGTACCTAGCGTTTAACGTACAAAGTTAACTTATTACGTTAAAATCGGAAAATATTAAATTACAACAAAATGCCATAAAAATCCATTTTACATACCCACTAGCGTTAGCGTAGTCAAAAGCCTGCATGAATATCGCTGGTTTATTTTGGGCATCACTTTTATAAAGTTCTTCGTTCGATCGTTCCAAGCAGGTTCCGTTAAATTGACACGGTGAACTTTCGCATTCGTTGATATCTATGTCGCATAGTCTTCCGGTGTATCCAGGGTAGCACTGGCATTTGTAATTCTTAATTTCATCGATACATGTTGCACCGTTAACACACAAATTCGTTAAGCAATCGTCAATGTTGTTTTCGCAGTGGTCTCCATCAAAGCCAGTATCAGTGCAGTCACAGCTGTACGCGTTAACCCCATCGATGCACTTTCCATGATTCTGACAAGGTTGGGACTCGCAGTCGTCTATATTCGTTTGACAATCATAACCGGTGAAACCTGGAGAACAGATGCAGGTATACGTCGCGATTTGGTCAATACAAGTAGCACCATTAAGGCAGGGGTTGCTCTCGCATTCATTGACGTCCAGTTCGCAAGTCTTCCCAGTGTAGCCTGGAGGACATCGGCACTCGAATGTGTTGATCTTATCGATACACGTCGCGTTATTCTTGCATGGTCCACAGAGGCATTCATCGATATCGATGTCACAGTGATCACCGGAGTACCCTGGCTTGCAGTAGCAACTGTAGCTTCCAATATCGTTTACACAAATTCCATGAATGCATAGTGAGTTGCCACCCACTTTACATTCATCAATATCTTCGTCGCAATTCTTTCCTATTAATTAAATTAAAAACAAAAAATGTACTGCTGGTACAATGTACGCTATGTATTCTTACGGCGGAATACAATAACAAATAAAATAACAAGAAATAAAAAAAAAAAAAACACAAACTAACATATCGTCTTTGCATTAAATCTTACCACCAAATCCAGGAAAGCACAGACAGTCGTAATTTTGATTGCCAAGGTCTACGCAGGTGCGATTATTGCAAGGATTCTGAGAACAAGGGTCGAGAGGAATAGTGCAATTTGATCCTGTGTATCCATCCTTGCACTTGCATTCATAGCTGTCAATTCCATCAATGCAGACTTTCCCATTCGGGCAGCTGACATTTACACATTCGTCTATGTCGATGTTACAAGTTTTACCCTCAAAACCTCTAGGACAGTCGCATATGAAATCCCTTTTAGAACGCGATGTTAAGTTACACGTGCCATTATTCAAACACGGATTTAATGCACAGGCATCAAATTCTCGCTCGCAGTTATCTCCTATGAAATCCCGTGTGCAGTTGCAGACATAACCATTTGCTCTGTCAATGCACGTCCCACCATTCTGGCATGGTTGCGTTATACATTCGTCGACATTGATTTGACAATTTTTTCCTAGAAATTAATTAATTTGTAAATATTAAGGATATGCAATATTGACATACTAAAGTATTGTAAAATTCTCACAAATAAAGTGAAATGTAAATAGTAGCAGAGGACATAAAACACAAAACACAAAACACAAACACAAGGACATAATCATTTAGAAAATAACTGGAATTGAAATTCATGCATATTTTTTTCTTTTGTATAGTAGTTTCAATTATTTCAATTATTTCTCATTTAAAATAAGTGACAAAACAATAAAAGCTATGCAGCGAAGCCAGGGGAGACAGACAAACATGGATAACATGCACGAGCTTTACCGGTAAATCCAGAAAGACATTGGCAGTAATAATTGTTGATTTGATCGATGCAAATGCCATTGTTACGGCAAGGGTCACTTGAGCACTCGTCGATTTCAATGGAGCATTCAGGGCCAGTCCAGCCAGGTTCACAATTGCAGTAATACCCAATGGGCTAATAGTATAAATTTACATTTAAGGAACCGATGCCACAATTTCCATTCAAAATATATATGATAGAAAATCTGTTATTTAGAAATATTCAAGAATCAGTATACAAGATGAGTATGCTTTTAATTTAAGACTTATTTAAAAACCTGCATGTAAATGACTTGGTATGTATAAAAAAATAACTTTATTTTTTATAATATATCGTGAATGGATCATTTATAAGACTGCTTCCATGATGGAAACCGACTTTTGATTTGGCACTATTACCTTTATGAAAATGAATTATCAAGAATTTTTTTTCTCAATAATTGTTTCCATGCAGGTAAAATAATACAGGTTCGTAACTTACATAGTCACGACATTCACTGGCGTGTTTACACGGACGATGAGTACTGCAGGTAATTGGCTCCTTGCACTGGGGTCCAGTCCAAAATCTTGGACACTGGCAGCCTGTGCTATGAGCTTTCTCGATGCATGTGCCTCCGTTAAAGCACATTGAACACCAGTTGGAAATGCGCGACGTGCACATTCCACCTGAGATTTTTCCCACAAACACACAAGACACAAAACACTTACAATGAACATGCGATATGAGTTTGCACACAATGCGTAAAAACATAAAATAAGCATGCACTTGCAACGCACAATTTCCATGAAGCAACAAACACAAAAATGCAAAAATGGAAATGAAGCTTAAATAATTGATTTCTAACAGAACCAGTTTGTAAACACAATTTTTAAATATGTTTATTTTGTAGAAATCCTTTTACAATTATTTAGTATTCAAAAAATAAGTTTTTCATGAACGACTTAAAAGTTCTCAATTAATTACTTTTATAAATTTAGTTTTGTTGATCAATTGTTAGCTTCAATTTCTCATCATCAAAAAACAGTGCTTAAAGAAATATTCATTTTAAAATTCGGTATTGTGCAACTATGATTGAATGAAATAAGATTTGAATAAAGAAAAACAAAATAATGTAATGCATTATTAGCTATTAAAACGTTCCATTTCAAATCTTACCTTTCCATTCCGGCGGGCAAGTACAATTGTATCTGTCCTTCAAACTAGTACAAGTTTCTCCATTAGAACAAGGATTGCTGGCGCAATAATTGATTGTGCAGTTTGGCGGGTTACCGACAAAACCAGGTTTGCATACACATTGCAGTCCATGAGAATCTCGCATACAAATGCTGTTAGCTGGACAAGCAGCATTCTCGCAACCACTAATCAAATCGCAGTGTGGGCCGACAAAACCAGCAGCGCAGTTGCAATGATAAGAGCCGACAGTGTCGATGCACGTACCTCCATTGGCACATGGATTCGAGAGGCACTCGATCAAATTAAGCTCGCAATTTTGTCCCTCGAAGCCACTGGGGCAGCCACATAAGTATCCACCATAATTATTGTAACACTCGCCACGGTTTAAGCATGGATTGTTTTCGCATTCGTCAATATCGACTTCACAATTTGTGCCATTGTATCTAAAAAGTAAAAAGAGATTTGAAATTTGATATAAACTGATGTGGTATTCAACGACAAATTTTGTCTTAATTATTCAATTTATTCATTGATATGAGATGTGTATTTTAAAAAGATCTGATGATTACTTGTCATTATTTGTTCAATAAATATATATGTAATAGATGTCAAAGGGTCTGATAAATGAGTAAAATTGTTTGTTTTCAACTTTTATCTCATAACACAATAAAAAGTTCTATTTGAACATTTCTTGTCTTCAAAAATCGTCCCTAATAAAACTATATATGGGTTTTATGGAATCCATCAATCATAAAAACGTCAAAGAACCATTTGTCCGAAATTCAAAACATATTTTTTTCTGGACTTCACCAAATTTTTTTAAAGAAACTTTTCAAGATGTCTTTAACATGTTTTTACGTTTAAAAATGGAAACTTGACGACCTAAAGATGTAATCGTGCGGTGACTGCTCAATCAATAAAAAACAAAAACACGAAAATACATACCGCGAAACATTCTAAAGGTTATGTTTGATTTCGAAGAATTTTTTAGTTTATTAATCGATTAATCGAAAGCCTATGTAAAAAGGAATCGACAAACATAATCGATTATTTATCCGTTACGCATGTAAGATACATATGTATGTATTACAATTTGAATGTAAAAAATACAAAATAACCAGAAATGTGTTAAAAAGTTATGATAAATTACACTTTAAATAACTACGTTTTAAGTGCACGTGAACTGCAACATAAGAGTGACTTGGACCCCTGTACGGAGGCTTAAGAAGTATACTTTTTTAATACATTCGGGTTTTGAAAATTGACGATCAAATATAATATTGTAATTACATATGTTTTATAAATATTTGTTTACTTTTACACATATTTGATGCACTTTTATAAAAATATTACTGCACATGTGCCATCGATTCCATAAAAACTACTGATTACCTCACCGCTACGTTTATGGTGTAATACAGAACATTTATACACATATATGTATACATAAACTGACCTAACCTCGCAACAAGACAAATGTAAATTAAAAATGATTGAAACGTTTTTTTTTTACAATTTGGGTTTTGAAAGGGTAATTTTACATAATTACATATGCAATCCCCCAAAAAATACCGGTTACATTTAATTTGGAAGCAATTTATTCACTTGTATTTTTTTGGGATTGTCGGATTGGACACCCTGTCCAAAAAGTATCCGACCTCCCCTCTATCTCAGAAAGTACTCGTCAGAGAAAAAAATGACCAAGGCAAAAGTTATATACGATTTTGAGCGCGCAATCTGATGTATAGTGATCTTGGATTTGACCTTGACGGTTATTTCAAGGTCAAGTCAATTTTTTTCAAATAGAAACCCAAATTTTTATCGCACATTCGAAAACAGCAGAACAATTTACGTCCGAATATGCTCTTGACTATATGACCTTGAAGTTCTTTCACTTCTGGGATGAATAAAGTGAAGATATAACTATGAAAATTTTTTCCGACAAAGTTTATCCTAATTGCGTCTCGTGCGTATTATCAATGTCCTTTTTGCTTCAAGGTGAACTTAAGTTCGTGTGGTCAGGATCAAGATGAAGGCCGTAATTGGACGTAACAGTTTTCCGCTTTTCCCAAATGTACGGCGGCGGATAAAGAAATTTCCATGAAAATATGAAACTTGAAAAAAAAATAGATTTTAACCCTGCAATGTCATAGTAACCTTCAAGGTCATAGTCAATATCATATTCGCGGACGTAAAATTGTCCGCTCTTAAAAATTTGGCGTTTCCATTTGAAAAAATCGACTTGACCTTGAAATAACCTTCAAGGTCAAGGTCAAATCCAAGGTCACTATCAGATTTTTTTCTCGGGTGTATATTATCCTGCCCTGTATATTATCAGTTATGCATAATCAACCTTTCAAAGCACAAATTTTTAATAAATGTTTGAACAATTTTTAATTTGTACTTTTTAGGTTAGGTAAGTATAACTGCTCTACTTTTGAAACTGAAACGTTCGTCGGACCCAAAATTTTGAAAATGACACGATTCTAGTCATTATTGAGTGTATATTTTATGATCTGAAACATGCGGATATTTGTTCCAGTTCGAAGATAAGAGAATCGGAGTTATAATGTGTCGACTTCTGATTAATGAATTTTAAAACAACGATGACTGTTTGATTCCGTGACTCTTCCCAGTATTTTAAGTACTTTAAGTTCATGATTATACCCCGTTACACATTTTATTTAATAAATGAAGCAAAGATATAAAAATTTCGGATGTTTTGCTTATATTCCTTTTCGATAATCGCGGATATCTCGAATTCTAATTGATCAATTTAAAAAAAATTCACATATTTTTCCGCGAATTTTGAGCCACATTGTTCAAATTTCTTGTTACTAAATTAGTAGGTATTCCGTGATAACGTTTTTTTTTTTTACCAATCCCTCGCTATTTTAGTATGGCGATATATATCCCAAAAACTAATCAGATCTAAGATGAGGCAACAAAGTAACTTTAGTCCATAAGCATTCTTGATATCTATATTTTCGCTGATGGGGCTTCACAGGTACGTCCACATCATCACTGACAGTCATGTGTTTATTGCATTTTTACTTTTATTATGATGTGAAATTGAATTCATGTATAAGGAAAAGATTCAACGAACAATTGTAGCCTATGGATTAAGGGCATTTACATGAAAACTTACCCTGTCCTGTCGCAGTGGCAGGTGTACTTGCCGACGCCATCGGTGCAGTTGCCACCGTTTTTGCAAGGATTGGAAGCGCACTCGTTAAAGTCGACTTCGCAATTCTTGCCCGTCCATCCTGGCTGGCATTCGCACTTGTAATCGTTCTCCGATAATTCGACGCACCTTCCGTTGTTCTTGCATGGACCCAAATCGCAAACTCTCGTACCTGCCTGGGATTCGCAGTGGAGGCCACCGAAGCCGGGGATGCACAAGCACCGGTAATCACCGTTTTCGTCCTCCAGACACGAACCACCGTTCCTGCAGGGACTGCTAGCACATGGAGGACCTGCGCATCGTTGGGGTTTTTATTATTAAAAATACCATTGTTTTGGAACGTTAGTTATGTACCGTGTTAACGCTGTTAACTAATTGAGATACTTTATGTTATTTTTGTTATTTTACAATTTGTATATATAGTAAAACTCTCCACTAGTAAACAAATTCTAGAGGGCAAACTCTCGACCTCAATTCAGCAGACATATCTGTGTTTCTATGGATGTATAGTGGCAAAGAAAACCAAATACGTTAGTTGGAGAGAGGCATCAGTTAGCTTGAGTGTTCATTGTTAAGAGGTTCAACAGATTGTCCTAAAAATGTGTTATCGTCGTCCCAGTAGGCCCTGTCCAAATCTATATGAAATCTCTATTCCCACCAAAGGAACATTCGTCGTTACCTCCCCAACCAGTTAAATTACTATTTTGAACCGCTGTTCACATCCGCCAATCACGATTCAACATCGACGACGCAAGTGGGTTGCGGTGGGGAGAAGAGATCATAGATTTGGACAGAAACTACGGTATTTGCAGGATTTTATCCTTTCGAAATTGACATTCCATCGCCGGAAATACCCCGAACACAAAACGAAAGAGAATAGAAAATTCATGAACAAAATACATTAGAGCCTAATAGTATCTATGAAATAAACACATCCATATTTTATATGGTGCAAATTTCTAGACGGAGAAGAAATGAATCATGCGAAGGAAATGCGACAAAATAAAGCTAAAAAAAAAACACGGAAGAAGAAAGATTTATTAATTTTAATTGATTCGCATCAACAATTCGCAACCGGCGATTCGATTCGATATTTAATCGATTAATCCAATGAAAAGAGCAATTATTCACTCTGAACATAAAAGTTTCGCAGGCCGATTAAAGCATGACAAATTGGCCATTCGGACGAAAAATTGGAAAGACTCGCTCGTTGCATTATAAACGAATCAAAAAATTGAATTTTCATCGTGCTGTATGCAAAAAAAGTATACGCACCACGTGTAACCCGGAAATCATTTAACGGGTGTCTCTTATATATTCATTCTGCATAAGAGTATACAGAAATATGATGGTATAGAGCAGAACGTTGAATCGGTGCATGAATCTTATATGAGTTTAAGATCAATCGCGAGGAAACCGACTATACTGAAGTCTGAAGTTTTGTTACAAACCGCGCGTATAGGTATACTGTACCATAATGATCGATCGCGATTCTCATGTTTCAGGAGCGTAAACCGTAAACCGTTCACAATCGTTTTTACAAACTATACGTTCGCTCGACGGTATTTCAGTTTCTTCATTATCATAAAAGTGAAATTTGCCACATTCAATTTTTGTTTATGATCGTCACATTGTAATTGGATGAGTATGCTTTTACCGAAACTAAACGATAAAATAACTATAGTTGAAAAGCAAGTGAAAGTCCGAGTGTAACGAATTAAATAAACGTTGAAATGTTTAAGGAATTCTCACAGTATATAAAAAGCAAGAATCCGAAAGTCATCGATGATTTTATACTTTTATATTTTGTACGGTGTCTTATGAAAAACAAACGTATAGTATTTCATTATATCAATGTACATATGTCATTTTCAATCAGCTGTTATTAGTCCCGACGCTTGGCAACGTCGCACATGTTAGGTTATGTTACGCGCGAGGTGATCTTCAAAATGGCGCGTTTCGTGACTTTGCGAAAATTTACGATTCTTTAACTTCATCGAAAATCGTCGTTAGTCATTAATAAAAATTTTGTCTTGATGAAATATAGAAACATACGGGAGGGCGATGTCTTTCAATAAATTTTAACAATGAACGATCATTTGGTCTATCTTTTAAACTAAATTATGCCAATTCTCTTTTCGCTGACTTTTTGCGTAGAATCTGTTACTGTGAAACATTAGATATAACCTAACTTAAAATGTAAATAATTACATACATATATTTACATCACATTAAGTACACATGTATTATTGTTGATTAAGTCTCAAGAATACTTTAGCTGCCAAATACTACTGATAAAAATTACATTTTTTTTTTGAAAATTTCAATATTTTACATATAACTATCACGCAAACGTGCAAAGCAAACGACAAATACGGGTATAGGTAATATACCACTGCATGCAACCTGTACATTTTCCAGAACATCGTAAATACGAAATCGATGAAAGAGGCGCTTGTTCGGTGAAGAGAATTTGTGTCGCACAGTATAATTAAATAAAAGTACACGTTCAAGTAAACATTAAGTATATAAATCTAATTAAATGGAATATTAATTAAACAAAAATATTTCTAAAATTGAATAAAACATATATTGCAATAAAAAATAATAATAAATTTCATTCAAAAGTCCAACAAAAAGATGTAAGAAAAGTTTGCTTAGTTTGACATGAACCTCAGGCTAACAAAGAGAAACATACAGAACAAAGGTATAATACGTTCAGTTAGAAAAAAAGGAAGTAGAACAGAAATGGAAAACGACACATATATATGTATATACGTATGTGAAAAAGGAAACAAAGAAATATTAAAAAACAAGACAGTAAAATTTGTAACAATAAAGATTAACAGAAAAAAAGAAGAATGGAAAGAATAAAAACAAAAAAAAGAGATGCAATAATAATTAAAAAAGACAAAAAATAATACAAACCATAAAAAAGAATGAAAGATAAGTCGATAATAATAATGAAAAAAAAGGAAAGACACGAATAAACAGGAAAAAATCCTTATCCTATACAGTGAGGGTTAATGCACAGAACCCCGGGTATAGAAAGAAAGAGAAAGAAAGAGACAAGGGTCAATCTGGAGATCTACCATGGTCGTTCTGGCAGTTGATGCCGGAGTACCGGGCGTAACAGTAGCACTCGTGACCATCCTGCCTGGTCACGCATTTCCCGTGCATCGTGCACTTCTCCGGGGGGCAGTGATCCGTCGTCGCCGAGGACGATGCTGAAAATGGCGCTGATGCGCTGCTGGAACTGCCTGCAAATTTTCAAACATCTTGCATGCAACTACTGCCTACTTAGCTTTAAAAAAAAAATCTCTAACTATTTGCATTCAATTTTACGCAATTACGGTTCTCAGGATGGGCCAGCTTGGGTGACATAGATTTACTTTCGAATTTCGTTTGTCGTTATTTCTTTATGTTTATTTGTTCGTTTCATTCGTTTCAATCCATTCGCATCATCATTCCTATCCATTTCACTCCATTCCCGTTCATGCCCGTCAATGCCCATTCATTCCCATTCATTCCCATTCATTCCCATCCATTCCCATCCATTCCCATCCATTCATACCCAGTTGTATCCGTTCTTATTATTTCCTATCGCGTTCTTTTAATTCTTTCTTATCCTTCTTTTTTATTGCCCAGTCAACGAAAAAGAATTGAGAGGTATTGGTCAATTCCAAAATGTGCAAAAAAGGGATTCGAAGGAATTAAAGCGAATTCCTTTTAATCCCTTCCAATTCCTGTTTTGCACAATTTGGAATTGGCTAATACCTTTCAATTCCTTTTCGTTTTCTGGGTGCTGACCTTTGTTTGCATTTCTATAACTCATTCCTTCATTCCCCATTCCTTCATTCCCTTTCAATATATCAACCCATCCTTTCATCCCCTTTCATGTTTTGTTAATCTCATTCCTTCTCAATTCGTTCCGTTCCCTTACCTCATTTATTTCCATATCATCTATTCTTCTTTGGTTTTTATTTTTTTATTTCCGTGTATTTTTATCATCCCCTTTCATTCCTTTTATTTTTCAACTCCTTTCGCCCGCTTTGATTCCCTTCCCTCCTTTGTAACTCCCCTCATCAACCTATTTTATTCCACTTATTTCCTTCCAATCCCTTTCATTGCCTTTCATTCCATTCATTGCCATCCATCTTCTTTCATTCCTTGTCACTTTTTTCCATTTCTTTTCCTTTAATTCTTATCAATACCATTTATTTTCTTTCATCCTCTTACATCATGTAATCGTTCCCTTTCCCTTCTTCATTAAAACTCCGACTGCCTCATTCCCATTCACCTCCCCCTCCCTCCCCCGTTTAATCCCCTTTTCCAAAGTCTTATACTGCAGTTCTTTCATTACATTTCATTCCATTCATTTCCAAACATCTTCATTCATCCCCTGTCATTTCTTTCCTTTAATTCTATTAATTCCCATTTGTTTCATTTCCTCTCTTTCTTTTGATTTTCATTAATTCCCATTCATTCTTGTCCACTTTCATTCATATTAATTTGCTGTTATATGATAATGATATTGTGCCATTTTATGATTATCATAAAATATCATTGCGTCATCGTTTTACTTTCACACATTCCATTCAAAAATTATATATTCGCGCATTATCATGGTTATGGCGTTTATTTTCCCATATCATTCGTCCATTTCATTTTCCCAATTCATTTATTTCATTCTCTATATTAACTGAACCGATAAAACGAACAAATAACTAGAATATCTACAATGAAGGATGCACTTGACTTCAGTGCGTTCGTAAATTTGCTCAACCTGAAACGTACTTTTCCGATTGGGGGATTGCGGAACATTGAATAACAGTCGCCCCGCATAATGCGGGGTCCTGCTCGCGTGAGCGTGATTCAAACTCAAAATCAAACTCTGTGCCACAACACACATGTGTTAACAAAAAAAAAAGAAAAAAAAGAGGAGCGATTCGCTAATATAATTGCTGCTTCTACATTGCGCAAACGAATTTACGTAATCTCAACGAACGCAAATCCGCGGAGAGAAATTGTTATTGTATCGGGCGCTCAATCCCGCGGTACGCTTTCGACTATACGGCGGCGCGATGTATTTATCAATCGGTGAAAATTGCACTCGAATTAAAAATACATTTTAGTGTTAAGGGGTTAGTCTATACGTCGGAATTTTCAAAAAAATTTCTAAAAATACCCTGGAAAAAGTTTTTTTGTGACGCCAAAAAAAAATCTCCGTCATTCCGAAGACAAAATACAATATTGCTAATGACAATATCTCTTTTTTTTAGACCACCCACATTTCAGAATGTACTGACCACCTCTAAAAAACAGAATGCCTCATCGCCATTTTATTACACCAAAAAGTGTTTACATGTTTTTTAAATCCTATATCTGAAATTAATTCTTGAAAATCCACCTATACTATCTTTCGCTCCAGGGTAAACTGACCCCTTAATTTTACAAAATGTTGAAAAAAAAATGTCTCTTATATATTCGATACAAATTATTTATTAATATAAACAATTACGGCTGCAAAAATCGTCTGTTCAAATCAAGCTTTCGAAAATAAAAACCGTACACGTCCGAGTGTTCCGCGGAGGGTTGTATAAAAAGGTTCTGGAAAACTTCAATTATCCCATAAAAATTCCAACCGCTCGGAAGAGCCTCCCGCGATCGCCTCCATGTATATGTATGACCGACGTATACAAAAAACACCAACGATAACGCAAAAAAGAAATTTTACGCAAAGTTGTGTTCCTTGGAAAACGTAAATTGCGTAAGAGCTATTATTATTTCTTCGCAGCGCCTCGACGTTTTAACTTTACTGGTGCGATTGTAGCAGAATACGGCAGTCGTGTAAGAACGATAAAAATTAAAAAGATAAGCGTAAAACTCGAACGGAAATAACTCTAAACGTAAAAGGGATCTATGAAAGAGAGAGAGACAGATAGAGATAGATAGAGAGCGCGCGAGAGTGAGAGAGAGAGATAGATAGATAGATAGAATGAGAAAGAAGAAGAGAGAAAGATAGTGAATAGGGAATACTAGGGAATAGCCTTACATCCTTTGGTGTCGATAGGGCAGGGTCCGAAGACTGCGTTGTTATTTATGGTGTCGTTGAAGAGTAGTCCAGGGCCCTGAAGAATGCAGCCACGAAAATTCTCGCCAACTATCAGCGTGCTATTCACGTTGTGGTCCGGAAGTGCCAGGATCTCCGAGTTGTACGTGGCGTTCGCTATCACCTGAGGCAAATGAGTAATGAGCTGTGAACGTACCTAAAGCCGCTTCCTTTTATTATCGTACAGTTATAATTATTCATTTGGTTTTTGTTTTATTTTATCAATATTCCGTCTACATCGCATGCGTATTGTATATTTAGTCTTTTTGCAACCTCATTGTCACAGTTGTAGGTTATGTTATAATGCAAAGAGACACTAGAGGAACTCTAAAGAGACAGCGTCGACGGCGACACCTTACGAGATTATGCGTAATGACGAAGTTAGGTGATAAATAATTATTATAGTTGGATTATAACAAACATGGTCGTTCACAATGATGAATGAGGCAGGACTGCTTGATCATAAAAAAAAGGACAAGCTATACTTGAGTAAGGCATCCAAATTATAAAATATATGGAAATGATCATTGCCAATAAAAAGCACCAGAAGAACAACTGAAATAAGCACCGTAGGAATTTTCCCTCCGGTTCCTTATAGTTTATCCATGAATAAGATTTAAAGTGGTTCTTCCATCTATAGACAACCGGAAAATTTCTCTTTATAGAAGAAAGAGAGAGAGAGAGAACAAAAAAAAACAAACAAACGTATAAAAAATCGTACCTGCATGTTACCGGCAGCACTTAAAGTCAGATTTCCCAGTCTGTAGACGAGTACGGCATTGTACCAATTGTTGTCGAGTAATCGGGCGTTCAGCCTCCCTTCGTAACGACGTTGGTCGATGATCGCGACGAATAGGAGGCCGTCCTGGTTGACCTTCAGACTTATCGAATCGCTGCCCATCCTCTGATGGAACAAAGTACCTTCCTCGCATGTTCGAAAGCTGAGGCCACTCAGCCTGTGCACCGACACGAAGGAGCCGAGCTTCAAAAAGGCCGTCCCGTTGAAATAAGCTTCGCCTGCTCCTGGTGGCTCTTCGGAATTTAAGACATCCTGCGGCGCCTGCCTCGTCGCCGTCAGCACAGTCGCCAGGACAGCGAGGACTGCAATTACAAAAAAAATGGCGCCGTTAATTTATTTCGTCCTTCAGAAAATATCTAAGATACAGGAATTCCGAATCGGCTATATCCATAATATAAGTAATTGTACGATTTCTTATTAAATTCATGTGATATTCGTTTTGTTATTTTTTTTTTTTTTTTTTTTTTTGATAATAATGTATTTGACGTGAGAGACTGTTGGCTCTCTTGATTTATGTTTGGTAATTTTTGGGGGTAATAAGACACACCAGTTTAAAAAGTCATCAAATTAAAATCATCGGTCCTTTTCTTTATATGTTTAAAATTTAAAATGGTGAATCCAACATGGCGGATCAAACAAATGCAAGCTTCAAAACAAACATTCAAATTCGAGGTGACGAATGACAGGTAATATTTACAAAAAAAAAAGAAACACAAGAAAAATTAATTTTTTACAATGAACGTGTAAAGAATAAATTTTTTCAGAATACGGGACGACGACCTCGCTTCGTTGGAGAAATCTACGGTTGGCGTGCTTCGTTGAGACTCTATACCTCGGCAAATCGATCGTCGTCGTCGTCAAAGGGCATTACGCACAAGAAATTCCTAAGGAAATCCGTAAACGGCATCCATTACGTACGTCGTAAACTAACGTTGAGATTCGCCAAAAATAGGCCGTTTGTTTTCAAACGTTCCAATTCCGACGTTTCGCTCGCTTATAAGCCTCGTCGCCATATTGCTGCGCGCCATTATTTTCAACATTCCTTTTTACCGAAAATCCACAACTGTTAAATTTCACGAAATGATGTCTCGCTCAATAATGGAGAGTATATGTATATTAAAAGAAGCGACCGTAATAATTTCACACCCGGTGCTTCAGCAATTTTCTGTATACGAATTTCTAAATGACGAAAATGCGTTTCCTCGAATCACGACGTCTTTTTTCACTTTTCGACTTTCTCCATTGCTGAAACCACTTTTCTTTGCCTCGTGAAGTTTCTTCACCCTGCCGAATATTCGACCAAAAGTGTAGGAGGAAATCGAAGGTATAATAATTGCTTCGAAACCTGCCCCGATAGCATCCCAACTGTGCAGCCACGTAAACCGGAAATCGCGGCATATTTTATACCTATATACGCAGGTGATGGTCACTACCGTTACGATCGAAAGTAACTTTTTTTTTTTATATTTTATACAGAGCCTCCCTTCTCGTTCTCGTCACATATGCTTACGCAATTAAGTCTACGATAGATTGATTAATACATTCTTTTTTGCAGTACATTAATTTGTATCATTAACTCGTGGTACACTTTACGCATATTACGGCGTGAATTTGGACACCATTTTGACTAGAGCAGGGCCGTAAACAATTTGTTTTCCACCTGTAATGAAGTTATATTCATCGTTGACACACTGTATTTATTTATGTATTCTCGCGGTGCCAGAACTACGTCTGGCAACACTGCGTGCATGTTTGGCTTTCTTTTCGTCAATTCGAAATGTAAACAAGAGAATTTTCTAGAAAAAAATTATTGTTTGAGTAAGAGGAAACGCGATACAAGTCGATAATTTTATTGCACCAACGATAAAATGATATAAATTTATCAATGCGTACCATTCGATCTTTTCGAAGACATTTTTATAGGTTATGTACGAGTCATAGCCCCTATGGACATAATTGACGATCTTCATTATATTTACAAACAAACCATAATTCTTCTCACGATTACAACAACAATTAATTGACCTCCTTATCCGGGCTTTAAAAAGAATTAAAATTACCAATCATTACATCGATTACACGCTTCACATTAGTACCGTAATATGGTAATACGTGGCGCAGTATATACGATGGTAACGAAACAATCAATAAATCGACTGGTGTAATCGCGGTCGTTGCATTCCCGTACATATACGGATATGGACAAGGCATCTGTACATTTACCTTTCCGTATACATGCTGAATGTTCCACGCATTGAAATTAATATATTTCGCTGGAGATATTGTAATGGGATGTTTTCCTATTATAAAAAAATAACGATAAAGTCGACAAAACGAATACATTTATTCCGGCATGAAATGTGTATGAACAAACCATAGAAAAAATATTGGTTATAGATGCATACTGCAGGAAAGTATAATGTTTATGGTTTACCGTACTTTTGCTTCCTTTCGTATGAAACAATAATCATAACATGGAATAACTGTAAAAACCGCATTACGAATCAATATGTAAGACAGCGCCTATAGTAATATTAGTGGTGTGGTTCATTGTAGCGGAATGGTGCTACGAATCAATAAAAGAGCGTCTTGTCGTGTGCATCTTTCGAAGCATTGAAGTCACCAAAGTCGCACAAGATTTTAAGGATAGGAACTTACGCGCGTCGATACAAAATTCAACATTTTATGAAATTGAACTGGTTTTATTCAATTTCTGATGAACTCAACAAAATACACAATACGAGATGGAAAAATGGTCAACAATATTGAAACGAATGAAATAAAATGAATTGAAGAAATGAAAAATAAAACGACAGAAAATGGCAGAATTTGTGCATTTCCCTATAATAATAGGATATTTAATTTCAATGTACAGGTCCAATCATCGATTCACCACAGCATTGTGTATAAAATGTAGTATAAAAGTGGGATGCTGTGTATTTTACGTAACGAATGCAAACGATGGCACCACTTTCTTTCGATTCAGAATCAACCGAACGAATGACGGAACGCGGAAGTACGGCCGTACCTTCTTCCTACATTATTATCGTACAGTGATGCCAACGTAACAGTTTTTTTAATGACTTTGTTTTTTTTTATCGTTGAAGTTTTTTTCGACCGTTCTTACATTTTTCAAAATTTAGTCCTAATTTCTTTGTTCGTCATTGATCAATCTCTTCATGAAGACACGGAATATGACTGTGGACAAAAGAGTTTCAACTTCGACCGAATAGTACAAATCGTATAATGAATAAAAATGAACCAACGATTTTATTTAAATAAGACAGAAACCAAGATGGCGTGAGTCACATGCGCCTCTCTTGACCTGTTCCAAACTCTGGTCTTCTGACATCTGAGCACAAGACGTCAGACTTCAGATACATGAATGCTACAGATCGCAATAAAATCTTTTTCCATGTGAAATAAATAAATGAGAGACATCTGCCTCTCTTGATCGATTCCTCGCTTGTGAATCTGGTTGAACTGGTCTCAAGACATTACAAACCAGGCACACGTTCTATATGTAGGTATTAAAATAATGGATTGAAATAAGTCGTCTTTTATATGCGGCAAAAGGTAGAAGTACAACAAATCGAACGTCTCTTGATCGATTCCATGCTCCGTGGTGTCTGGACATTAGACATTAGTCCTAATGTATATTGTTTGTTTGTAGAGAGAAGGAGATGTATGACGGATACAGATGTGGATATAGGTTAGGATAACACAGATTTGGACAGGACCATCTGCATTTTGGATCGTGCCAAAGTTGAAATAAATAATAAGTCCTAGCACGGGAGAGTTGACCACGTCTCTTGGTATTGGTCGACTTACAAAAATTAAATTAGAGTCGTAACAAGGAAATGGCCTGCAATCTGTTGATAAACAAAGCAGTCGATCAAAGATGGGTGAACTCTGCACGAAAGATAAAAAAATGAACAATTTCGCCAGTGATGGCGACAATTGGCATTGGTTCGCTATCAGTAGGAGCCAGGAAGGATATAAGCGGCGACTCGTTCTATCGAGTGAAACGCGTAATCGGATGTGACCGGAGCGTTCCTTTGCGGTATTCCGTTTGGTGCGCCACCATCACGTGTCACTGGGTTAGCCGAGTGAGACGAGAACGCTTTCTAACGAGAGGGACTAGTTGGACCGCCATAAGTCGCTCGGAACGACTGAAACGGATTCTTCATCTCGTTCCTTCGTCTTGCTCTTCCGTAAGTTCCTCTGCACTCGCGGTCACTGCGTCGGAACACAAAGAGGTATGGAGAAGAAGCACTGTCCGGTTTCACCGGAGGGAAAAAAAGCACTCGAAGATGCTCCGATTTTTTAATGGCAACCACGGCGTAAACGGCTGAGCGAGCGAAGCCAGGAAAGGAAGGACGTCCTGTCATCGTGCCCGAGCCTCGTAAAATCTGTGAAATCTCGACGCTGCATACATACACGAAGCGCGATTTGCATTCTGAAGATGCCAGACACGCATGGCGATCCTCGCGTTTTTTTGTAACACTGTAAAAATATTTTCTGAAATATTTTTTAAATGGGTTTTTAGAGACGAGACGTTTCCGAAGAACAGAACGAAACGGCCTTTGAAGAAAAAAGAAAAACATCTCAAATCTTTTGCCCTGATAAGCAACTAAAATCGGCCACCAAACAAAATCAAGTCTTGTATCTAAATATAGATTTGAACTCGGACGACCCCATGAAATTGGCGATTGTCGTGTCCACCATAAACAAAATAATAAAACGATCGTCTCAATAACCCTTTACAGTCGATACTCGAGGTTCGAATGTTGAAAAATGATTCGCCAGACGGAATATACGTATATAAATATATGCTGATAAACGCCATTCCACGTCCTAATGCATTCGGCGAGCCACGCCTGGATACTCCGCGGCCTATATATTTTCCTTTGTTCCGTATCGGAACGGATTACGATCAGCAGATTAAGAGGAAGTGCATACATAACGTTCATCAAGAACGAACATGAATATTCAGTAAAGATGGATTCAATAAAACCCGGATAAAACAGGATCTTACCTTTTATTGTGCAGAATTCCTCGGGAACTCTGCACAATTCCATACAATTCTGTACAATTCTGTACACCTCTGCACAACTATGTATAGTTAGGTACAATTACATTTTCTTCTGACCAGATCTGTACAAATCTCTACAATTCTGTACATCTCTGCACGATTCTGTACAACTCGCTGCACAGTAATGTAGAGCTCCGTACAATTCTGTACAATTCTGTACAACTCTGTACAATTCTGTACAATTCTGTACAACTCTGTACAGTGATGTACAGCTGCGTACGATTCTGTACAACTCTGCACAGTGATGTAGAGCTCCGTACAATTCTGTACAATTCTGTACAATTCTGTACAATTCTGTACAATTCTGTACAACTCTGTACAATTGTGCATACAATTCTGTACAATTGAAAGTGAAGGTGTACAGAGTTCCTCGCAAACTCTAATTCCTTCTTTTTGTATACAAACTGTATTCGATACGATTTAAATCATTTGGCCCAGGCTTGTAAACAATCTTTTGTGTCTTCTTTTACAGTATTAGATTATTTTACGATGTGTGAGGAAACTCGAATGGAGATCGTCGTAAGTGAAATCACGTCTTTATCGCTGGTGTATTTATATGTTCATAAAACATTCCGTTACCGTAATCCGCAGAGAAATACGATAGTAAATACGACACCTTCATAAGTAAACTCCGCATGTAAACTGACATTGAAACCATAAGTAAACATTAATTTAAACCGGTACTTTATTGCAAAATGTTGTCGGTCGATACAGGTGGGCGCACGCACTTTGGCGGTGTCACGTGCACACTGACTCCAAAACCAGTGAATGAAATTACAAATGAAAAAAGAAAGTTCGAAAATTACAACAACAACAACAAATCCGTATAATGTGAAAATTGAAGTCGCAGTCGTTAATATAGCGTCCCGTACGATCGCGCACGTAAACCAGCGTAATTCCGTTTTCAGTCGTTGAACTTTACGACAGGAGCTCGTTCGTATAAAAGAGCAGGTATGCGACTTTAATCGCGTGGGTGACGCGAGCAGCATTAGAAATTATAATGCGGAGGATGGAGCAAATTATGCCGCGATTCCCACGACGGTACCCCAACGGCGCCACGCGGTCGAATATCATCTTGTCTTCTTCGGGATGCATCGGAATGAATTGCTGGCGCTTCGCCTCGATTTGTAGGACACATTAGACTAGGGGTGCTTTTTATAAACTCTAAATTAAAAAAAAAAAAGATGTACCAGAGGTTGCGTATAGGACAATTCAGGAAAAACACTGCACAACAATTTTTTCAAGTCACCCGACATTTTAGCACCGTCCAGCAACCAAAATGATGAAAGCATCGCCGAAAGGCACAGGAATTTATAAAACAAACACGTCGGAGAGACGGGAAAAAAACTTTCACTAAAATCGTCGAATCGTGCAGAGGAGGATGCAACTGCACTCGTCAATCATCAGCCAACCGAGAGCCTAACCTTTCAATTACGAGATGCAACTTTGACTCGTCTTTGGAAGCCTGGACGGTTATTACAGACATCAAGTGGAGTCTTAAAATCCAGTTTTGCCATTGTCTCATTCGTCGAAAGGACAATCGTAAGACAATGAAGATTCCACGGCGCATCGCTAGTAAGCCCATTTCCCGCTAGGGTATTCGCTAGCCGGTCTCAAGGGCAAGGTCGATGAATAATCTTGCAAATATCCTTAAACGCTAATGATTCAGCTCTGAGGAACGGTCACGCGAGTCGAGACATGAGACTTCCCACGCGGTCGATCTTCCTTTATACGTTTTCGCTACAGTGCGCGATTCTCCGTGAGAAATCTGGTGCAGGTATATGGTTACAGGTCTTGCTTCATTCTCTCTCTCTCTCTCTCTCTCTCTCTCTCTCTCTCTCTATCTCTCTGTCTCTATGTGGAAGCTCTTTATAAATCACCGACCATATACACGCAATGACCTTTTCCTTTTCATAGTCTAGAATTCCAGAATACAGAACGCGAGCATGAGCACCAGCAATGTCCTGGATATACTTTGACCAGCTGTCGGGTATTTGTGTCCATTAAGATATTTTCTGCAGAGAATCGTATATAGATTCAATTGTATTATGTCATTGATCAGTAATAATTCGCTAGTAAATGTCGGAACAATGCAATTAAATTTTCAGTCCATGTCATTTTAACCTGTCCCATTTCATTTTGATGAATAAAATTTCCTTTGAATTGTTCCATTTCACCTCTGCCATTTTATTGTCATTCAATTCCATATCATTAGTACCCCTGTTTTCTCATTGTATTCCTCGGAAGAAAAAGCTGTCTTTCTTGCCTCCTTTTTTCCTTTCCATTCCTGTCATTGCCTTCTCATTGATTTCCTTTTCTTGTCATACAATTGTACGCATCTTCTTTCACAATCATTATGTTACGGGACGAATTATGACGAATTACTATATTCATTCCGTTCCATTTTCTTCCTTACCATTTCTTTATTTTCTCCTAATTAATTATCATTCCTTTCTCTCCGCTCTATTCTATTTCTGTGTTGTTTTTTCATTCCTTCCTTTTCTATTCTTTTAATTTCATTCCTTTTTATTTCCTCGCCATTCCTTACCATCCCTTTGTACGTCATTTGTTTCGTTTTCAATTTCTAGCCTCTTCATTCCTTTCTACTCTCTTCCTTTTTTTCTTCATATCTATGCTCTTTTTAAATGCTAAAATACAACGTCAAACTTAATAAAGAAAATTTGTATATTTGGCCCTTAAAAGGATAACTTTTTATATTTTTTTTTTACTTTTACTTCTTAACCCATTAACGCCTGAATAACGTAAAATTGTACGTTGAATTCTAGCTCACAAATTGTAATGAAATCTCCATTATTTTTATCTGGAATCAATTTTT
>JAPYZR010000241.1:0-74486 GCA_030522945.1 Trichopria nigra | reverse complement strand
ATTTTTTTAAAGAAAAATAAGAGTATATGTTAAGCATAAAATTAATAATAGACGTAAGGGCAAAAATTACGTGTTTTCAAAATACCATGGATTATTAGTGCTTAAATAGCCGAAACGTATTTAAATGTATTGCTTTCATATAAAGAAACAATAATAAGTCAAAGAACCGTTAAACCAACCCAGACAGCAGACATAAAAATTAGTTCAGAATGATCTTAGAATGTACTCTAAAAGAGGTCAGATGCGCCACTTTCTGAGGTTTTTCTGAACACGATGTCATTATGTAGTCTTTATGACCTCATTCTCAGAAAATCCTCAGAAAGTGGCGCATCTGACCTCTTTTGGAGCGCATTCCGTGATCTTTCTGAACTCCTTTTTATTTTGCTATCTGGGAAGCTTTGTATGTTAGAATAATTTTAAATAATAAGCGGTTATAGAAGTAAAATAAAACACATTTTATAGAATGAGTTTGAAATTAACTATTAGTGTTAGCACTGCTGTAAATTCACTTTTAAATGTAGGGACTATTTTGAGAAATGAGAGTAAAAGAAGACTTACCTTAGATGCACGAGAATTATCATCAAAAATCATAATCATTTTACAGGTAAAGAAGGACCAAAACACAATCGTACGTAATGAGAATATTTTCTAAATAAAAATGCAGAAAATAAAGGAAAAATTCAAGAAATAAAGTGCAGGAGATCAGGACAGGATACAAAATCGCAAAGTGTAGCATCTTTTATATTTTCTTGCAATCCCTGTTGTCTTGGATAATGGGTCTTATAATGATAAACTATTTGGAAATTTATTTGGATATTCTAACGGACGGTACTCTCGTCAAAATCATACAAATAATTTCAAACATTATAAGAAAGTTTACAAAATATTTACAAATTTTCATTATCTGATGTGTTTACAATTTTCGGCATTTCTCTTCTAGTCCGGACAAACTTCGTCAAGTCGTTTCCACTTGCAAACTGAAAAAAAATGCTAAAATTATTACATTTTAACGGTATATAATTGAAATTACATATATATATATATTTGTTAATTATGCGTATAATAGTATTGTTAGTTAACATTTTGGATTATAGTAGAAAATGACACCAGTTTCTGCACAATTTTTCTGGCCTCTATGTGCATCAAAAATGGCCGTACTCTAGTCTTATTTTCTACTGGGGATATAATAATAATGTTTATTTTGAAAGTTTCGATTCACCTATACGGGATTTCTCAGTGAATTTATGCACAAAAAGATTTCTAGAGAAGGACTCCAAGTGACGTACCGGAACGCCGATAATAGATTGCGTATTTTTATTCATTTTCGATACCTTCAGCAACAATAACACCAAAAATGTAAGAATTGATATGTTTATCCCTCTCTATAACTCCCGCATTTTTAGTTAGTAGAAATTCAGGGAAATCAACTGGACACTATAGTGGATAAGAATCATAATTCCATACTGCATATAAGAGTTTTTTAGGTCGTTTATTAATCCAAAGCTGTAAACAGCATTTCAAAATGGCGGACAACTTTTTGAGAAAATGATTTAATTCGTCTGAAACACGTTACTCGGTAGTTTTCGGGTCGCTAATCCGAGGATAAAATTTAAAATTTTAAAATGACCAGCTTAATATGTTGGTCGAATTTCGATTTTATTACATTTATTTGTTTCCTTTCGGGATTCCCCTGGTAGAAATGGAAATTGCCATGCCACTTCCACGCTAGCAGCTAGACAGCGCCATATGCTAGAATCGTCACGTTTTGCCCCAGTACGCATGGCGCTGTCTAGCTGCTAGCGTGGAAGTGGCATGGCAATTTCATTTTCTACCAGGATCAGCAACCTCGAAAAGCCTCGATTTAAAAGTCTTATATTTTTAAAGGTTAACGATCCGTCAAGATGACGCAAAAAAGCGCCGAAACGTGGGACAATAAAAAGATATATATTAAAGGAACCGTCTTAAACGGCAATTTTAAATTATTTACACATCACACGTGTAATATTGGATGCCTACATCCATATTGTAGGCGATTTGCTTATAAATGTCAATATGTATCATCAATAATTAACATCATTGATAGATAATGTAAGTAATTGGTAATTATTAATAAAGTAATGTTGAAGTTGTGGCTAACTCATGAAATGAAATACGACAGTTTTCACTAAGTTTTTAATATGTAAAACTTAAAGTAGTAGTCTTTACATCTGAGAAATTTGAGGAAGGGTCATCGAACTAATTTTTCATTTAAAAAATTGATCATAAAGCGTGTCTTTCAACACGTACCTTGTAAAAAACCTTGTTAAAAAACTCGCAACTTGCGCTAATTATATTCTTAATATCTTTGCAGACTGCGATGACAGAAGTTAACAACAAAAATGAGGTATACTTATTATTAACCTTATGACAAATTGGAATGTCATTGAGGTTATATACATTATCGACGAACTCTTTTGTGAAATATTTCACCTTATGGTTGATATATAATTATCAGAAAAGTATAAACTGTCGAAACTACTGGCAGTTAATTTTAGTAAGTTTTTAAGGTAAATGTTCCAATTACTGGACATGTACCAATAGATGGACAACCTAATCAATGGTCCATAAGTCCCTAATAATCAAGTATCGAAATTAATTAGGTTGTCCAACTGATTTAGGTATAAACTACAACTGTTGTCCATGTCTAGTCATTGGCACCTTACAACAGTTTTAATGATTTCATTTCATTGATATTATGTTCCGACGAATGAATTTTGGATTGAGAATAATAAAATATCCTGAAATATTAGTGGGTCCCTAATGCTAATTTTAACTATTAAGATTTCGAATGATTTATCGGCTATAATTTTTTTTTTTTTTTTTACTAATTGAATTAGTGAAAATAGTCTTTCTAATGCAAATTACTAAACATTTTTATTAATACCTAGAAATTCCTAGAAATACCTAGAAAATATTTAGTAATATGATGACTATAATATCAGTTAGAACAAGAGTTTTTACGTTAAAATTTATTACAAAATTATGTACTTCAGTACTTACATTATATGTAAGTGACTATTACAACTCAATTAGTAACAACATTCTAGTTTACGAAATAAAGAATAAATATATTTACTAAGTTTTAATTGCTTTGAATTTATTTGAGCTTTTATTAGAAAAATATGAATAACAATATAATATTTTCGAAATTGTAATTCCGAATTACTTAGAATTTCACTCATCATTGTTAAATTTTAGTAATCATCTTCATTTAGTGAAATACAGTTATTACTAATTAAATTACTAGGACTTTCAAATAATTAATAATAAGTTTACTTATAATAATATTCGAATTTCGAATAATTTTTAATTAATTTAAATTTAGAGAATATTCCTTTAATTTCTTGGAGTAAAATTTCACCCTTGGAAAGTGAAAATTGAGCCACTCTTTCGAAAGAGTGAATTTTCACTCTTAACTTTTTACTGTATCTTTTTCTGGAGTATAAACTTTCGAAGCACTCCAAAACAGAATAAAAATCCAGAAAGCCAGAAATAACACTCTTAAAGTGTCAATATTAAGTTAAAAATTCGTTACACAACTGTAGTATATTGCCTGCTATTACTGCAATTTATACATTCACGAAATATCTTATCCTTAATTCAGTAAACTAATTTAACAAATATAAAATATAAACCATTCGATTTCTACTTTATGTCTAATATATCACCCAACTTTCACATAAACGTCTTGAAATATAGGATAATATATTTTGGATTTAAATCCCATTTAATATATTTATCGAATCGTATTAGAGATCGTATCTTGCACTGGCTACATAATTTGTTGTGCAGCAACATTAGTGGTGGGCTAGCATTTGTCATTCTGCGAAAAGAAGCGCGCGCCTCTGTGTTGACAGGCTCGGCCTCGTTTCTAGGGCGAAGTTCAGTAAAAAACCGGAACGGGAACTAGATTGACTGGTCGGACGTACGCGAAGGTCTTGTATAACTTACCACAATCGCCCATGTCGACAAATTTGGCCCAGTGGTTATCAATTCTTCATCTGTATTCGCCGAAAATATTAAATTTCAATTAATCAATAAGAACATTTTATTTCTTCTAATATTCAGCAAATTCGAGATGAAAGGTTTCGTCATGCACCTAGAATTTCTACCCTTGGTATTTTACCAAATTTTAGGAATTTTTTACAATCAAAATATTTTTAAATAATAGCTAATCAAGAGAAGTTAAAAAAATGAACACAATGATTATAATATAGTACTCTTTAGGACCTCTTAAAGTGTGAGTTCTTTTTAAGTCCCCCTTTTTGAGATCATGCCATGTGAGCTCAGATATTATTTCATAAGATGAGATCTAATGTTCAACTATAGCAGGATTCACCAATACTGCATGATGTTAAATTGAATAGTTGATACTGATTAATTGACACAACAAATAGATAGAAATCATGTACACAAATATTGAAATTCCATTGCTGGAATAGATCATTATAATGATTTATCCAAATCAGTAATCAGGAATACGTTCAACCAGAATTAGGACTACCCAATTAGCGCAAGTTCGTCCAATCGACGTTCGATGTGTAGGTATGATGGACTTGCAATGGATGTAAAATGGATGTATGATGGACGTAAACATGAATAGGTTTTCTAATAGACAAAAACTGCACATATATTGATGGTCCAATGAACGCGTCAGTCTTAACGACCATATTACTCGAACGTATCGACATATCCTATGTACGTTTATTAATTGGGCATAATTGAACGAATCATCGACGTCCAGTGCTAATTAAGATATGGACATGTTCCATCATGGTAACAAGTCCCAATTATGTATCATGGGTACTTCTTAGATAAGTGGTACATTGAGGTCACATAATTGTTACACATGGTAGTTTATTGGATTGCGAAATAAAACAGATGTAATCAAGCATAATGACACTTAACGTACCAACAGAAAACCAGTGAACCAAGTTTCAATCAGGAACTTACTCCATAAAACACAATAACACTTTGACGAACGAAAGCATTGTCAATCCTCGTTTTATACAACCTCGGATGATTTCGCACATCCATCGCATTCGGAAAGTCAAGAAGCCTCCGAGACGGTTTTGTCGGTGTTCATTGTCTGGCCGTTATGTGCGGGAAAAAGGAAGAGATCGGAAAGCGGAAGTTCAGCCAACTCGCTTCGAAAGAGTGGAGGTCCACCTCTCGCGAGGTGAAACCCCACCGCGGGTTTCGGGTTGGGGGAGTCTGTATTCTTCAAGTTTTCCTCGTTTTTCCTGGCGTGGCCAGCGAGGCGTCTTGTCATGCATGGGTGATGTCGATATGTGTACGTGCCTGCAGGTACACTCTCGAGAGCGGATGCGGATCGAAACTCGTGCTGCGCAGTGCCCGAACGTGTATCTCTACGGGATATTATGTTAAGTGAAATACTATACCAAACATTGTTATACGTCTGAGCAAATGGCTCGATGCATTTAGATAGGTATACACAAGCTTTCTAAACCCTGTTGTCCTTCACTTACCCGATGCATAAGTTTAAGCGTCAGTGAATTGACGAAGGGAACCGAAAGTTGGAATCTTTCTGGATCATCTAGAGACTATGTAATTTGACCAGGCCCATCCGCCGCTATTGTGATGGTATGCGATCCAAGATCATCCATGATTTTAAAAGATTCCGTTTATCTTCGTATTCTCGTGTCATATATATATTTATATATGACGTCAGATATCATATCTTATTCATTAGAATTCATCTCGAGCTTTCTCTTTATTACCCATACGAATCGTCCTTCTGTCTAAAACCATAAACCTCCCAACAGCATGTCGCGGAAAGTAGTTTAAAATGCTAAAATGCGGATGCGATCTACTTTCGTCCGATAGTAGATTTTTACAGCACCCCACGTTCGGTTATCACAACAATAAGAAGAAAAAAAAGAAGTTCTACAATCGTGAGATAAAAATTCAAATCCGAGTCCTCCAATTACTGTTCAAGGGTGAGTGCAAGCGACCGATAAGGGGCAGGGAGACTTTTCCTCTTTCGCGGGCGAACGTCCCGGTTGAGCGCGGATCTCGAAATTTATAGCTCTGCTTCTGGGTCCAGCTTTATTGAGAATTCAAAGCGGCGTATCTCGAAAATGGAAAATGGTCGGCGAGCGGCAAATTCGAAAATGGCAGAAAATCCGGCGTTTTCCAGAACAGTGCACCGTATCGACTCGTGCCTTTGTGGGCGTTGCTATGAGATGGACCCTTGTGCCGTTCGAGTAGAGGCTCGAGTGTCGCCAAGGTACCCCTCTACCCTATTCCAAATGCCAGAGCTTGCGATTCACCTCGGCGTTTCCACTCCACGTGCAAGATCAAGGCTCGCAGGAGGCCTGGGGAAGATGGTCACGAGTCATTCTATTCGAGAAGATCACGTCGAATAAGCCAGTGCGTCATCGATTCCGATCATACGGATTGGTGACGTTGCGTCTAATATCGGAATCGCTTCTAACGTTAAAGAGTCTCGACCTTATCATGCTCGAACAACCATGAGTATGCAGGGAAATTGCCTTGCTGTGCGTGACGCTCGTGACCATGAAATGTGGCACAGAATTGTGCAGCGTCATTCAAAATGGCAATAAAAATTCGTTTCATAAAATCCTGCAACGTCAAAAGTAATAAAAATTTTACTACCCTAGCGCGACAGAATTGTCGGAAGAACTGGAGCAAATAATGTAGAATGTGTGAACTTGGAAAATCTCTTCAACAACAGTAAAATCAGAATGTTAACGTAAATTGTAATATTAAGCAAACTTTCATGTTTAGAATTTATATATTTTCGTAAACTTTTGTCTTTTGTAGAAACGTTTGTCTTCAAGCATCGGCTAAACGTATGAAAAAGTCAAGTAGCTCAGAGAACGGAGAAACGAATGAAAAATGCGGATATTCGCAAGATCAGCTAATATTACGGCGAACTTGAGACTAAGGCGGCACGGAAAGCGCCGTCTTTATAGAAATCCTTCACAGATTTTCCATGACGACTGTTACTGCGTTACGAGTCACTTTTATATGTGAAGATGACATGAAAACTAAAATATGTCATTTGTACAAAATGAACGATACAAAAAGCGCCTGCAATTTTTCGTGTTGTTTTTATTAAATGAAAGTGCGAAAAATAAAAACACGAAAATTTGTAAAAATCATTATTGTGCACCAAAATGACATTAATTTTGAAAATATTAATATTATATATAACAGATATATAATATTATAACAACGCGGTAAATGCGTTACTATATTCCATCTCTGCGATTCTCACTCGTAGTCTCCGTTATCGAGTCGTTTTATTATTAAACGTTGAAGATGATGTAAGGATGCAAAAACTGCGGGACGAACTATCTTGGGATTCTTGTCTATAGGAATTCAATATTTAGGCGATGCGCTTCAATACGCAAATCCCTCTGAGACTTGCCGTTCACTTTTTCTACTGTAATTTATCAATTCATTTTTCAAATAATGTGAAGCAGTGGGATGTAACACCGAAAAAAGTGCACCTTATTTTTATTTTAAAACTGAAATCTTATACACGTATTTCGTCCAAAAGAACATTATGTATGTCAATGACCGGCAATCGTAATTCTGACAATTGTGTAAATGCTATGTAACTATTCTATTTATGCAATTATTCATAAAAATTGAATTGGATGTAAACAATATAACTATTCATGAAAATGAATTTAAAAAGTTATAATTAAAAAAAAAATAGACAAAAAATTCAAAAGATCCATTGATGCTAATAATTAAGTTAATGCAGACGTAAATGGCCGAACCTGTTATTTAGTGCCATTTTAAAAAGGGACCAAGAGGTCCAGTGTACAAGCAGCATCACCCGGCAAGTGAATCCTTTTCAGGCTACACGCGACCATTGATCCGAGTATCTTGTCAGTCCAGTTTTGGAGTCTGTATGTAATTATTCTGGTCCAGTCCATGGTCCATAATTCATTCAAATTTCGGTTTGTCCTCTCGTAGCTTGACACGACACCTGAAATACCTTCGTTAAATCATTCTCAGAAAGTCAACAATTTTTTCAATTTTCAGAATTTGAAAATGTGAAATATATAAGAAAAAACGAATGTTTTTACAAAATACGCATTAATGATCGTAAAAATAATAAGGTAAATATTCGAAATACTCAAAATATTAATAGCATATTATCAAAACGATCGTGATCGTAAAAAAATGTCATGGATTGTCGGGGAATTTTTTATTTAACACAAGTACGAGCAGAAGGTCAGCCAAACGTGAATATAAGGGTTCGAATTCTGTACAAATCCGGGAGGGTTTTAAATAAGGAAGAAAGAAAACCGTCCTTGTCCCTGGTTCTCGAATTCGACGTTCTACTCCACACTATACACTGGATGCGTCACCCTGCACTTGTACCTGAACTGATGCAGCTAATTGAACGACGATATCCAATACTGATTAAAATTTAAATTGCTGAATGGTGACATTAAACATAATTATAGCTTCTTAAATTCGCGAATAAATTGTTTTTATCAATTTTCTTTTATAATAATAGTCCACATATATGTGTAAAATTGCCAAGACCAACGTTGACAAAGCATATCATAGTCTGGCCAATTACATAAAAATCAAAACCATCGTCATTTCATCAGTACAATATTACAGTAGAATACGACTTTGACTTTGACGACTCACAACTATATTATACGCCTTTCAAAAACTTTTCGTGATTTTTTCACGGATGAGGTTTTTATGTAATTGGAATACTGGAAGGTCTCCTGGTGCGCGAACACGTTCGCACTCGTGCAGTTCGTTTGTTTTTATTCCAAGTCGCGGTTTGCAGGCTACGCGACATAGTCTTAATTGGGTCTGCCATTTTCGGTAGCCCTCCTTCAGCCCCTACCATAGTTCGCGTCGTTTTCCATGACCCGCCCGCTGCTTTGTACTACGGAAGGGTTCCGAGCCACCCCCGTTCAACCCTTTGGGTTTAGGTCGCGTTCTCGAGACCTGAGTGGCTTTTGTTTTCGTCCATTTTGAATTTATGATAGCCGGGACCCGACACTCGGACACCAAAAAACTTGGGTCGTTAAGGAAAATTGTCGACATTCGAAATCGTTCCAGCTAATAAGGAACGATGCGCCCTTCGCTTCGGATGCCGCTGCACGAAATACAACGCGCTCGTAAATTTGCTGCTGTGAAATATCGCGCGCTTCCAGCGGGTAATGGCCTATTGTCAATCTTAGGCACACTGTCAATTAGCGCGAAATTACTGGTGTGCTCGTCGCAACAAATGATCCCGGCGGCTGATTCGAGAACTGAGAATTGTTGTCGGCATTTGCGTCATTTGCTATAATACAATTCTGGTAATAAATCGGAGGTGTCAAGTGATCGAATAATCGATTGTTTTATGGCTTGTTTCAATACTATATGCGACAACAAAGCATCTTTAATGAAGATCTAAGTACAAATTGGTGAAAATAAAAAGAAATAATAATTTAGTATATTTTGAAATCAAGCATGACATCGATTCTAAAAATGGTCTATATTTTCAGTTGCAATATTCTGAAATTTAATAAACGGTAGATCCGTTGTTGGCAGAAGGTAAACGAGGACATTTCGCGAGAACTTTTTTACGTCCTTTTCTGTATGTACATTTACAAGCGTCGTAAAACTGAAGCCTGATGAGTTAATACGACACGCGAATGACTCGTTCCGAACAACCTCTACGTCCTTTTTTACTCGTCTACTTATTCGTTCTATTCCGTCTGACACTTTAAAATTAGCAAAAAAATATTAGACTTTCGTGGAAAAGTGTCTTATATATATATAATGCATTTACGACCTATACATATATATAGATTTAGAAGATCGTAAGAGTACAGTGCTGGGGTTCGAATTTACGCATATATGGAATGGGTGCATTATGTTCTAATGCATGGACATGTGATCCGCACCCGGTGATTCTGATTGGTCAATTTAAAAAAACTATTAACCTTGAGATTATGTTTTTTTTTTTTATAAAGTTATACGTATATAAAGTTTTTTGTGGCAATATTTTTTGCCAATCCTCTAACTATTTTAGTAAAGATGTATGCTAAAAACTAATCAGTTCTAAGTTGAACCAATATACAACTATAGTCCACGCGCATTTGTGATATCTATTTTCGTTCGTGAGCTACAGCGCTGGGTAACTACTAATTCATAATAATCTATTCTTCGATAATACATCTTTCCTTGCATCAAAGTGAAGCGTACATATACAGATATATTTCACGTGTATAGCTAAATTCAATACTTCGGACCTACCTGCGGCATAATGGAGAAGTTTAAAAAATGTTTATTTTCAATTTTGAAACGATCTATCCGTATTGTTTACTCTATATGTATAATTTCAAATTATTACAATTCTTTCAATTTGTAGTATTGACGAAACTTTATAAAATTGATGACCAATATTTTGAGGTGCGTCGAAGAACTCCAGATGCAGTGAACATTTTGAAAATTGTTCAAGACCTGGTTCATCACTGGATACTCGTATTCAATGTACTAAATATAGTCATTTAGTTTCATGTTGTACAATACACATACTAAATCGTGGCCCATTTCGTTAACGGATGTGGTACACAACTACAAGAGTCACGTTGGTTTCCTCAGTAGTATCAGCACTTACATAACAGATCGAAGTTACGTACGATTATCCAAGAAAGGGCTATAAATGTATTATCCATATTTGCGAAAACCCAATTCAGGTCATGAATCTTACAGATTACGTATGTGGATAACAAAGACTCGGGAGGCACGTGGACAACATTCGAAAGAAAATCTTAATAAAACATCATCTTTAATGAAAAAACTGCACACCATCAGTTTCCCCACATATTTTCAAGCTAATTAATGTTGACGATTCATCACTGCCTCACTCCAAGTAATACATATATATTGGAACCCCCTTCACATGCCCGGGGTTCGTTTCCCGTAAATTTCCGTTTGTAAATAATTGTCACGCCTCGTACACGCAAAATCCGATTCGGACGTAATTGAAATAAGAAACACCCCGGATTGGCGGAGGCTGACGCGCGATCTCATCAGTGCATCGTCGATAATTCGATATCTCGCTCGATAGTTTAGTACAAATTCAATGTCCGGGCTTGCGAGGAGGAGGACCGAGCTTCGTCGGGATGACGAGCAACGCGCAGCTTCAGGCGGAGATGTCGACTTAAAACAATTGAGCGCAGGAGTAGTACGCGCAATATCCTGACTCCTCTAATTCGATTATGGAACTAGCGTGTAGCTGTAGCCTCACACCGCGGAATTCCCTGCAGTCCAGGTAGTACGTATGAGCGTCTCGAGTCGTATTACGCCTTTCTCGTCGGTGCCGTCTGTTGTGATGGATGGGTGGTACGAACTCTCTCACAAGCATAATAGAAGGTAGGGGGATAAACGCAGGAAAGGAAGGAGGGACCAAATTAAATAACATAACGGGATTCGCCGAGTTACCTCTGACGTTTGTATTTAAGGGTCGGCGAGATGAAGACTGGAAAGGGACGGGAACGTTGCGTGGTAAATATTGTTAATCACGTTTTCAAACAATCGCTATTTTCAGTTTTGGCTTTGCTCATTTTCACTTCATCTCACATAACAGCATTGACTTCATTGTAAATACAGTTTCATCGACTTTGGTGTATCTAAGAAATGTTCCGTGTAATTTGAGATGTAATGAATCCTTAGACTATGATCATGTCCCCGGAGAAATGAATGTCTGAAAATGTAACTTTCTTGGAAGGGAAAAGGATGATTCTACCATGGACTATTGCCCCAATTAGCACTGGACGTCCATGGACCAAAGTTGGAAGTACATTGGGTGTTCAGGTATGCACAGGTAGTGGACGTTCATCTAAATTGAACGATCAATGTACGACCAGGTTTTGTCCATTATTGACGCCAATAGACGTAAAATGAATGTATTTATGCTACTTGAGATAGGCTTCAATATCATCATTTATAAGGTGGCTTTCTCATCCCTTTCCGTCCAAAAATTTCACTAGAGTTTGAAAACTATCGGATCAATTATTACAGAGTATAAAAGTGGTAGATGTATAAACACATCAGAAGTAGAAGTAGGAGTAAACGAGGTGGAAAGACCACATAAACGATGAAACGACGATGTAACGAAGCAATGAGTGCAGCGCTCGGAGGACCTAATACAGGCTGATGGAAAGGTTGGTAACAGCTTCACTAAGCTTCGCGGTGCCGAATTAACGGACTCGTTGGAAGAACGTTCAATTTGCCAAATTAATCCGTTTCGGAGCCATTGGAGTTTTCGATGCAAAGCGCCGTCTGCGGTTCCGCAAGTTTCGTGATGCCTGTCGGAGCTCTCTCAAGTCTTGACGACATCTTCAATTAGTCAGGTGTAACCTTGCGACTTCGTCAAGTTTGAACGTAAGAGAACTACACATTTTATCCATGCAAATTGTCAATTGAAACTGCGGCTCCGCTTTGCAAAACTAGAATGTTAATGCCTAATCAACCTTCTGCATACATGAGCACACTGGTGTATGCTGGAATTCTTCGACTAATATAAAGCGTAAACTCGTCACTTGTCCTAAAAAATGTAAAGGCAGAAGGAGAATAATGTCGGACGTACTGCAGGTATAATGATTTAATCGTTTTGCACTGTAGGAATTCATTACTGAAGTGTTTAAAAGATTTTAATTTTCAAGCTCTATTTGATTCGACAACATAAATAATGCACGCTTGCCGAATGTGTAGCGTGATGATATTCGATATCATAATAATATCTGCATCGACCACATCTTTCTTTTATTGCGTCAATCCTCATATACGTCGAGCACAATGCAAGCTTTGAAATCCTTTGTCAAGAATGGTAGTGGTCACATTTGAAATCTCCCGAGCAAACTTTTCGCCAACAAATAGTGAAATCCATTGACTGGAATGTCAAGTTTTGCGTATATAAAGAATATTGACGGGAAAGAAATTTATAATCAGCATATAAACTTGCAGTTATTCGAATTGCAAGTAGATTTATATTTCCACACAATTTTTGTCTGTATGATGATCGAATTATTACTATGTGGCATTCGACATTACTTCCGGTAATTTGCTATTTCGTAATATCTTTATAAAAAGAGTAGTTTTGCGCCCTATCAAATGGACAAAAAATAACAATTTATGCCCTCTCATATCGCGTTTATTTACTTTTACATGTTTGATTTGATATGACTCCTGGTCACTTTCGGAAAAATCATTTTTAATTGGATCTTCTTTAATTCTTTGAATCTGTTTGTATTTTTAAATTTGGAAGATCTTGTGCAATTATCTGTCGCAAAAGTGCTTTAAGCATTATCTTTACTCACCCAAATACGAAAAAGAGGATACCTAACTGGTGCGTAAAAGTACACTTTACACCCTCGTTAGGTAATGTACTATTCACAAAAAGATTTTTAGGAATGATTCTGATTTATGCTTGAACAATAAATATCATAAAATGTATAAAATAATGTCCGAGAAATGATAAATCCTCATATAAAATGGATGAACAAAAAAAACATTAAGGTTAGGGTTGTTTTTTTCAGACAGAGTCCGTGTGCGGAAGGCACTGCGTGGTGAAGTGTCCAGACGATGAAATGGAAGACGATGATGCGTCCATATACCGTATAAAAATATACGTATACGTAAAAGAAGCCCCTGAATGCTAAGGAGGTCTTACTTGTTTTAGTAAAACTTGGCTGCCAGCCAGTTCAAGGTGGAATTCCTAACAGGGAAACAAGAAGTGGTACATTAGGCATTAAAGGTGGGACTTTCTGTCAAGATGTATTAGGAAAATTGATTTTTTTTTTCATTTGAAAACGCATACTTCTGACACAGATGATACAATACATGTCAAATGTGTTGAGCATGTGGAAAAGTACAATTCCCTCGTACCGATGGCGGAAAAGTCTTTGACACAATATATGTAAATGATTTAATGGACAAGATTGTATCGATATTGATGAAGGCCCACAAAAGGATGAAAAGTGAAAATATATCTTTTTGACATAACACTCGAATAATTTCGATTTAATTATACGGTTGAAGAAATTTTACACTTTTGAAACAAAAAATAATTTAGGTTATAAAAATATTTTGAAAAAAATAGATTTATAATTATACATTATACATTTTCAAGATTAAAATAAATCTTGATGATATGACTGCCAACTTATTTCAAGTTTTAAGTCAAAGTTAAGTTACTTTTTCAATGGTATAATATAATACTTTGTTAAATGTTAAATTTTATTTAAAAAAAGGTATCAAATACTTATTCCTTTGCATGTCCATTATTTAGCGATCATTTCTTCGTTTTGTGAAGAATTCAACGCATTGTCATGCATTTCTGTAAAGAATAAAACTGTAATTATGTGGCGGGTATATTTTCATAACAGACTACTTTAATATCCCTCTTTACATTATAAACTATAATTCGGCATTAATTATTAGCGTCTTGGTTCAAACTGAAATTGTTTTACAGTGAATGTAAGTATGCAGTTAATCTATCGTCTATTTTGTTACTAATGATATTTTTAGTTTTTCGTCAGTATCAGTATTTTAATCGTCGCTTGAAATAAAACATAAATATAGGTTACCCGTGAAATCATTCTTTTAATTACAATAATAATATCCCAGACAGAAATGGTAAAAAAGAGGACGCAATGTGGTCATAAAGTGCTCTTTAAGTCCTCTTATGCGCCGATTTCGGAGCTCTTTTTTAAAAGTCATCATTAAGAGTTCTTAAAGACTTTTTTTTTAAATCGTCTACTCTTAATGATGACTTTTAAAAAAGAGCTCCGAAATCGGCGCATAAGAGGACTTAAAGAGCACTTCATGACCACATTGCGTCCTGTTTTTTATCATTGCTGTCTGGGATACTTTTTGGAATGAAAATAAGAAACGGTAATGTCAGTAAAAACTACTATTATTAGTTTTTGAAAAATAAGGATTCGAATATATTATAAATATATATCTTATTATAAAAAAGATATCTTATATTTTTATATACATCATATATATATGATGTATATAAATATAAGATACAAAATACATGATAAAATAACATTTTTCTTGATAAATGTATATATATATTTTTTTTTCTATATATATATATATATATATACATATATAGAAAATATAAGTCGTGTCTTGTGTATTCAATATTAAATTTTCTACGCCCTAAATTAGAAAATGATTTCTCTATGTACGTCCCTGAACGTTTCGAGGTCCCACTCGGTAGAATGCCGAGGGGGTGAAGAGCCGGCTTTACTTTGGACAACCCTTTCGGAACTTCCCCTCCGCTCCTTTAAACCCACCCTTGTACTATGACCGGTTGAAGTGATTTCGTTCTACCGTACCGACGGAACGCGCAGGAATAATTGTCCCTTATGTCAAGGCTAAGTTTAGTGCGAGATATTCCACAGATGTCGCCACTTAAAGGTTGTCGATAAATTAAGGGCTCTACGTTTATTGCGGCTACTTTGCATCTCACCCATGGCCGATAGTTCATCGACACATTGTCGTGGCGTCCACAAGTTCTAGGCCTGATTTGAAATTGGCAAAGGAATCCCACAAAACCTTTTCAGTGAAAATGGTACGTAAAGATAAACGCTAATTGGAATTACGCATTTTAACTTAATTTGACTTTTTACTTGAAACTATTATTGTAGTGGCAAATATCAAAACTTGTATTGTTTGAGTAATGTATGTTGTTAAGTATTTGTTATTAATTTCGAGTACTAAATATTAAGAGATCACATTTTTATGGTTGTTATATGTTTTCCATTTTATTGTTATATAAAAAATATTATTTTCTCTTTACTCTTTTTTAACGAACTTTTCATTATCGTTTTTATATTATACTCCCATATCGACAAAAAAATACACAACGTTTTAGTTCATACTCTTCGCTAAGATATGAAATGAAAATTAATTCATTTGATTGGTCAATTTGTTTTTCTTTTTTCTAAAAACTGCAAAATGTTGTCAATAACTCTAATAAGGCAGTTTTCCTGATTTTAGGTTTTGTACCATTTGCTTTGAAATTAAAAACAATTTAATAATATATATACATATAGGTATAGTCACAATATCAAACTAACGCTTTTTCATTAATACAGTATATAACCTCTCTAAATTTCTTGGACATAAAGAGTGTTAATTTAAGCAACTCTTTTAAAAGAATGAATTTTCACTATTTTTGGAGTGCAAATTCTTCTCATCACTCCAGAATACAGTAAAATGTCACTCCAGAAAGTGTGAAACGTCACTCTTAAGGATTGAAAATTCACTTTTTGAAGAGTGGCTTAATTTTCACTCTTTCTGGGGTGAAATTTCACTCCAAGAATTTAAGTAGTAGATGTATGATGGTTTTCCATAGTTCCAATTGTTTCACATTGTTAATACTGTAATGGACATTAGATAACATATAATGTGTAATATATATACAAACTCGTATAAACTTATATATAATGTATAGAATAGTTTATCAGCGAACTTCAAAATATTACACATTTACAATTCAAGGTAGTAACATATAAATTTGTTTTATATTGGACATTGAGTCAATCTTTTGAAAGGGTGTATTTTCACTCTTATCATCTTTACAGTGAAAAGATTCATTTTAGAAAGAGTGACGTTTCACTCTAGAAAAATTGAAAAATTACATTTTTTGAAAGAGTGGTCCTAATTTTAATCGGCGAAATTTGTCGAGTATTTCTTAACATTTCTGTTTAACAATTACTTTTCATTTACTTCGGTAGTAATAAATCAGAATAATATGTACGAAATATAACTTATTAATAGTAATTTTACGAAAATTATATATTTTCTACTAATATTATAGTTTATATTTGTATTATAATTAGTTGCAATTCAACTTTCTACAACTTTCGACAGAACTTCGTACTAATAATTATTATTGTACAATTGTATATATTACAGTTATACAATTGTACAGTTCTTGTATAATACTATCTATATTAATTTGACGATTTAACAAGTTGTAACATTTGTAATTTTTAACTGTTTACTTTATGATTCCATTCTGTATAATAACAAATATTTTCAATATAGAATAATTTCTTTCTTTGAAATTTAGTGACGAAACAACGCTATATTTAATTGTAGGTATATATAGTTGTTTTATTATTAGTAGTTTGGTATTGAATAGCGAAAAATTAATTCTTGTGAGACGTGTATAAAATGTCATTACTTTAGCTCGCGTATGCTAATTCAAGGTTCTTAGAAAATAGAAAAGATTCGTGTTCATGTTTTAATGTAGTTTATATATTTTTTACAACTAAAAATTTTGACATCTCAGTAATTTATAACACAGATTTGTTTGTAACTCACAGTATAGAAAACGATTATAATTCAATCCTAATTGTAGATATTCAAAAACATCCCTTTCTCCGTTTATTTTGACATTTTTCTATGTAGCAACAAATGGTCAGTGTGGTAAACTGTTTTATGCACTATATATATATATATATATATATATATAGCTATGAGTTTACTAATATTTAAGTAGGAAAAATTATTCAAATTCAAAATAATGGATAAATTTAACAATTTTATAATCAATAATCAAACCATAATTGTTTATAATTTAATACATGTAACAACATATGCTAACATGAAGTGTGATATTTCATTCTTTCAGGAGTGTAAATTCTGACTCATTTCAAAATGGAGTGAAATTTCACTCTAAAAAGTATAATATAATCATTCTTCGAGAGTGAAAATTCACTTTTTTTGAAAATTGAACTACTATTTAAAAAGAGTGAAATTTTACTCTTTAAGAGTGAAAGTTCACTCTTTCTATAATGTAAAGTGTCCGACTCACTCCAAAATATACTAGAATTTCATTCGTTTGAATAATGGCTTAATTTTCAATATTTGTAGTGCGAAACGTAATCTAGGGAGTAAAAACCCTAGCTAGTAATCTCTATATAATTTTACGCGCAATAAACGCGCGATTCATATAAAAACGTAACATAAATTTAATATAAATGTGAAGCAGCAAACGTTCAATTTTAATGCAAACGTCTGCAATAGCAATCTACTTATTAAAACATTGTTTAAATTTTAAAATAAAAAAGTTATACATGATTTAAAAAAAATATGATTTCTTTGACTTATTTTCAGTTTATTGAATTTTATTTTGGGTAATGTTGTTAGAATACCTCTTAATATCAAAAATTTCGTGTTAAAAATTAAAATTTTCATCAGACAGAGGATTCCGAAAAAAATCACAAAATGGCGGACGCAAGATGGCGATAAAAGTGAACTTTATTTGCAACATCGTAGCCGCGCGTACAAAATCACAAAACTTGTAAACCTAGTATATAAGGATTTTAAAATCCAAAATGGCGGTTCCAATATGACGGACGAAATTATCAACCATTAATGGGATACGCTTGAAAATTGTTACTGGGAGGTTTCTGAGGCATATTAGTTTCGCCATATTTAAATTTTGAAAACTGCAATTCCTCCTTATGGTGGTTCTAAAGTAGAAAAGTTATCGACCGAGCTTTTCTACCATAAAAGTATGAATAAAAAGGGATTGAAACGTTTTTTCAAAATTTGGGCTTTGGATGGGTGATAACCTCAAAACAGGAAAAGTATAAATAAATAAGAATTGAAACATTTTTTCAAAATTCGGGCTTTGTAAGGGTAATTCTACATAACATATATAATCCTTAAAAAAATATCGCTGAAATTGGTTCAAAATTAGACGAGAATTATCCGAAACAAATTATGTTTGGTGCTGGCAAGAGAAAATAATTTATTTCGGACAATTCTCGTCTAATTTTGAACCAATTTCAGCGATATTTTTTTGAAGATTGTATATGTCATGTAGAATTACCCTTCCAAAGCCCGAATTTTGAAAAAATGTTTCAATTTTTATTTATTTATATTTTTCCTGTTTTGAGGATGTTAGGTCGGTAACTGCTCTACTTTAGAACCACCTTATGGAATTTAAATGCTAAAGGGTTAACGAAGACATAAAAATGTTATGCGCCTATAATCAAATAATTCGACAGCGAATCGCAGCTAATTAATGAAACATCTCATCGTCCCCGAAACGTTGCATGCCGCTTACAGCGATATCCTTAATTTGGCGACCTCGATCGAAACCACTGAGTTTAAGGCGAAAATAGTTATACGTTTATGCAGATCTGTCACGCTTCGCCATCCCATCTCTTCACTCGTATACTTCTTTTCAACGTGCGACGAGATGCTGGGCTGGAAATGGCCTGACGTATCGCCGACGTGTCTGTGCCTGACATCTCGGATTTTTCCATTAAATTTTCTCGACGCGGGAATCTATCACCGGTTACAGTCTACGGAAAAATCTGCAGACCTCGCTACATAAGTGATTCCCATTACGACCACTCGATCCTTTGGTGAAATCACTCCATAAATGCTCTCGATGCGATTTTTTTATGTTTACACTGTCGGAATTGCATGTAACACTGAAGTGACAGCCTTTGGCTTATTTTTCATTGTGCCTAAATATCGTTCACACTCCCCCATAAAGATACGAGAAATTGCTAATGAATAACATAATTCAATAGGCTAATTTGATCAGGACGTATTAACGTTATTGTTCATTAATCGGTGTAAATGCAGTGATTATCCATTTCGAAAAGGAAAATAACGAGTGGGTATATTCCAAGTTTCTGTTTGCAACGTGTCCACAAGTTCCGAATGGACCGCAATTCCGCAGTCGCGGACCAATGGGAGAGCAGCGGCTTTACGTAAATACGGATTTTGTGCTACGCGATCAAACACAGTCCTCTCAAATACAGATGGAGTCCATGCGAAAGTTTACTTTAATTGTAAGATCGAGTAATTTACTTATACTTTCTCAATAATGCACGAACCCGTTCGATTGATCCATGTTATTTACGAAGCAATGAGATTTTCACGACGTGATTTAAGTGAAAATTGTAAAAATATATACGATATCTTTTGAATGTACTTATATATATATATATACGCTAGAAATGGAGAAGTATTTAAAATTCATAAATCGTAGTGATTGTAATGTGGTAATTAGTGGTGGCATCACGCTGCAGGAATGGCCCATACGTGGCATACTTAAGTACATCCATTTAAATATACTGGTTCTTAAGAACCTGAATCCCTCATCAGCACCAGTACAATTTTCCTTCATCGTCATCATCCAACTTCGTTGCGATCATTACCATCATTATTAACGCTTCCTGGTTCTAATTTCATTTGCAATGATCAAAGTAGCATCCACCTTATTGCTGATTCACCCGTTAAAATGTTTGGATCCATGAATATCTCGCTTGAAACATCGCGTTGCTCGCTAAAAAAAAAATCTAAACAATGTCACTAGCCGTAAAACGCACCGTATTTCCATTTTATGCAAGGCTTGTATTTATCATCGGTTTCCTCTTGACATCTTTCTTTCGTCGGCGAGCGGATTCATTTTTCAGCGAGTCCAGGAGAAAATGCAAATGCACGGGGCATCTGGCAACAATGGCCGCAGTCTCGACCCTATTTTAAGGGTCGGTTTTCGGGGGTGGTTGTCGGCGGACAGGGAGGTGGCTGGTGAGAGTGACGGTGCGGTGGTAGGGGGAGAAGGGGGTCAGACGGGCAGAGCTTTGCCGGCCATGCAAAGCAGCAACCCCCAAGCATCCGTGGCTCTACGGACCCGACCCCTGATAAGGGTGGACAGCCACGATCGATTAGAGAACGACCCACACCATCCGTCGCGTACTTTCTCGTGCTCGTTCCTCATTGCTCTTTACACCCGACCTGTCTCCATCTTTCTCTTTTTAACCCAAGTACACGTCAATCTTGATGAATTTAAAAAGAGCTCGAGAAGAATTTAGACAAAAAAAAAAGGCAAACTCTCGAAGGATTTAAAATCTGCGAGCACTTCTGGCGTTCCTACAATATTGATCATGGATGCAGAAACTTGAGAGTTATTTAGCGCCGTGAACAATAAGTTACATGCATATTATTTTATCATAAACATTTAATATAAATACGTTTGATCATGTTGATTTGGGTAATTTTATCGTAAGCTTGTGAAATCCTACATTCTAACTTTTTGGCATTGGATTTGGAATACATCTTAGAATGAGTGATTGAATAATAGCGTGGGGCAGCGTTTACTCTCGGTAATTTAGAGAAAAACAAATTATTGGAAGAACATAAATATTCCAATACCTTTAGTCTCAACCCATCAGTATAGTCTATGATCTCTCTGCACATGAATTTTTGTGACTACAAACTTTTGATAAATTATCCTCGATATTTGTAAATGTTAGCCGAAAATGTTAAATGACAATAAATTAGCTAAAAGAATGTTAAATGTCCCTTGGTCGTATGGTAGTTTCAGCCGAAAATTGATACTGATTACGGTTGTACGATGGGAATGGAACTCAGCCGCATTCGGTGATTAATTTCAGCATCGTTGACCTTCACTACATCAATGGTCGGTTTGAATAAATCAAGTAGTGTCCTTGTATTTTCATTATTTAAATGGATGCAATATTCTGATAATTTTAGAAGCTTATATTCTTTCTTTTATTACATGCGAAATATTCTTTAACAATTTGTTTTGTTTTCTTCAGAATTATTTTATAAACCCATTTTAGAAAAAAATTCAAGGTAAACCAATGTGGTCTTCCCTCAATTACAAGTGAACAATTGGATTCAACATCCATCATCTTAATCTATACTACGATCAATTATACATGTGAATGAGTATTCTTACTATCATGAGATATGTGTAGTTGTTTCTAACCTCAGAAACAATTAACCACCTCAATCCATCACATCAATGACACAGGCCGACAAAATAAAGATTGACCTTCAGAAGCAAGACCCAGACTATACCTCCCGAAAGGTTTTTGAAACGTTGCATTAAAATCTCATTTTAAGGTATGTGAATATAGAAGTATTTCCCTTCAAGATCCACTTTGAAACTTAATAGAATCTTTATTCGTGTCCAAGATATCGTCAGTCGAATAAAACTTCAAAAACTCGTCCGCCATATTGAATCCGCCATATTGTATTTTATAATTCTGACTTAACAAATGCAACACACCATTTCTCGGATACGTGTAAAGATTTTTTCATTTTTAGGTTAGAATATCAGCCAGGTAATTTTCAGGTCAGATTCAGGTGTGCATAGTTTGGTTGCTGGTTGAAAATTTTGACGGGCTGCCTCACGAAACCGGAGCCAAATTAACAATAATGATAATTAAAAGAAATCGTGTAACAAAATAAGCTTAATGCTGCCAAAAACTTATTCGCATTATTCACCACCCGCTTTAGTTACGCGCTGGGTTGATATTACTAAGTTTTGTGTACGGCGAATGTTTGTTAACAAATATTTGTCGGTGAGTTTGACGTTGGTAGAGCTTCGACACTTTCAAACTTGGACTGCAGTGTAGTCGAATATGGCTTGCTAGTACTTGGCGACGGCGGCACGGTGCGGTGGTTCCAACGTACGGGTATAACAGGAAGTTTGCTAGACGTTAGTCCTCGCGGACGCGAAGACACGGCAACCAGCATTCCATGGAACTTCATTTAAGTGGATATCGTTATCTGAGTTTTAGCTGATAATTTACAGAGTGAACCTCTTAATCGCGTCTCCTTTTTCTGCAAGTAACCCGACCGGTTAAACCACTCGACGTTTGGACCCTTTTGTGGAACGTTTCATTCAATGACATTTATGATTTCCAAAATGTTTCTGTAAATTATGATTTTGAACGATTCGTCGATACTTCCACTTGATGTGTTCGTAGGAATGAAAAGGAAGAACAAACGACGCAAGCTGCTGCCTTTGCGATCAGTTAAGCATTTGGAGCGTTCCGCGCGAATCATTTCAATTATATCTGGCACCGAGCGTGGTGTTTACATTGGTGGCGTTACGATTCCCATCCTTCGACCCCTCGACGTCGAGTCGTCTCACGCTCGTTTCTTACCTCGACGAAATTGGAAATAAATCTAGAGCCCTTTTTAAAAATTGCCAATAAATTCTCTCGGTCCGCTGAGCATTCTCCCCTAAATTTTAAAATTCTCTAATTCCCTGGAAAGGGGTACTTCGACGGCGCGACGACGAGTCTGTCGAGACCTCGTAATGCGAGAATCGATATCGAAGCCAGCGATGCCAAACTCATTGCCTTCTGACTCAGCTTCCTCAGCTGACCATGTATTCGAAAATCCCGTATTTCTTTAGGTCCTGTTCAGGAGCTCGGAAAATTGATTGATCGAATGAGGGAATGGTCAGAATATAACTTCATCTCTCAATGTTTTATTTGAACATGTTCCTTGTATGTAATTTCGTTACCACCTTACAAGAAAAGAATTCGCCTTCTTTTAATTATACAGACCCAACTTTGATCAATCAGGCGAACAATTGTCGGACAAAATGCAATCCAAATATCTAACCTCTAATATTGTTGAATATTTCAAATTATTACGTAACGTATAGCTGGCTTTGTAACGGTCCTATTTCCTCTCTTTGCAAAACGGCATGAGCACTCCAGGCACGAAAGAAAACGCAACGGCGAACGCGGAAAACAGACGGTGCAGAGAAAAAAGAAGGTCGTGTTCTTGGAATTTTCATATCGACACAGAATGACAGTCCTTTAATATTAAATTCCACCCTGCTGTCCTCCTTCCAGCGTTTTGCAACATGCAATTCCGCCTTTCAAAGGACCACCCGCGGATTGAACGAACCGTAGCATAATTTGTATCTCCGTTATTATTCGGCGCCAAGGTACGCCCGAGAGATTGGTGACATTTACAGGAACCGAACCTTTTAGCATTTGAGATTAGACTGTTCACGATGATGGTCATTTCTACATGTTGCAAATGCGTGATGGTGTTTGAAAGGTGGCAGAAGTTAAGCATTACGCTGATGGATCCCGATGACATGTGGTGGATTCATTCGTATAGACCTAATACGATCCAGTTTCTAAAGGAATCGTCGATGTCCAGATTGTTTGAGTCCGATAAGACTCTGTTTGATTCACTTCGAGAAGTTCGGTGACATTACTTTCTCACATCGTGGCATCGGCCGCTATTCCATAATTACGTTATTCCTTCATTTGTACCGGCTTCGCCTATTTTTCGAAAGGGAGTGCCAGATCAATTTATCTAAGTCACGGGATGCCCGTCTGGTTGTAGTGCAGTCAACGGCAGCTGACGCGAAATGGTACGAAAGGAAATTACAAGAGCGACGCGCAATAAATATCTAATACGTTTCTAGGTGGAATGTCGCGGTGGAGTCACATTTTTTTTCCTACGAAAAAAGGGCTCTGGAAACGCGGCCGAAGGGGTCGGCACGGACGACCGAGAAAAAGAGCGATAGATTGCAGAGAGCGATGTTAGGTTGATCACCGAGAACTGCATAAAGGAAGGTCGCGCTACAAAACCCAAAACAGTGTTGTTCCAGTCTGACTGTCATTTATTTCGTTATTTATTTCTCGGTCTCCGACGGCGAAAAAGGGAAAAAGTGATAAAGGAAAGACCGAGAGACATGGCAATATTGCCGTTTGCGGGGATCGATGTAGCCCTTCACCTTTTTTTTCGGGCGCATTGTGGAGTCGAGTACGGCTCTGATTTTTAACCCTTAAAAATTGCACCCGACGGAAGGGTGCAATCCGAGAGAGACGGCGAAGGTCTGGAGCGATGTCGCGAGAGGGAGCGAGCAAAAAATCTGTGTCCTCTGAATACCGGGATTACATCGGGGATTTTGGTTTTCGCGTGACTCTTTCTCTCTCGTTCGGGACGAAAGCCGATTTTCTGATTTCGCCGTATATATCGAACGCAGGTCCTCGAATTAGCCGGCCATTGTGCGGCTAGAGGAGAAGCGGGTTCCCTTGAAAGACCTCGTGACGTCGCATATTAAGTTTCGCTCGATCCTCGTAATGGGGGTCTTCTTCTTCAACCCCCGCAGGTCGTAATATCCTTTGGGCGTGCCTGCAGCAACGTTCGGATCAACTGATATTCAATTTCCTTCCATTCTTTTTCGAAAAATTTTACGGCGTAATGCCTGCCAATGAAGTGGCGTGAAATCGATATTCATCATATGCATGCAAACATGTCAAATCTTTCAGGTACACTTAGAACATTGTAATTGGTTTCTTCGAAATATTTATGTAGATACATACATGTACGTAATACATACGTTAAACGCAAGTAACACTTTCACCATGGAACGTTATAGTTTTAAGGCTGCGCTGAATCAAAAACCCCTGACCATCATCACGAAGCATTTGGGGAATTCGGCGTAGTTGTCCATAAACAGTGTGCGGAAACACGTCATGTAATATACCTTTCAGTAATCCACAAACTATACCAAAGAGATTTAAGGTAACATTTACGGAAGTCCATTAATTCGATTGTCCATCAGAATGTTTAGTAAACAATGGCTCGATCGGCATCCACCCAGCCGCAAAGTCCCACATTTCACGAGGATTATGGGTGTGTTTGTTTGGACAACGGTTTTTTCGCTCGTCCGTGGGAAATGGGAGCGTGATTTGCCGCCGATGCTGCAACATATATATCACAAGGGTATCGATCAAAAATATATTAGTCCCAGAAGTGACAGTACGGAATGTTTTCTATATCGCGAAGGGGAGGAGAAGCGTCGAGCGAAAGGGCACGTTTTTTCGACAGCGAAAAAAAAGCGGAGTACAATGGCCGGTATACCTGTACTCGAAGAAAGGATTTTCTCGACTACCTGTGATAACCGAAGGGAAGAAATTGCCCGGCCAAATTAATGATTTAGTGGTGTCAGTTTCGCTGCGTTTTTTAGGGTTACGCGATTATCTTTGCGCTCCCCTTCGCGAATGCTGGATTACAAATTGCATTTCCGATGACTTTGCGAAAACTTTCGATTTTGACAGTGATAGGACAGGATACACAAAACTTTAGAAAATATATATATACAGTAAAAATGTCATGTTTGACCTATTATTTCGTAGTTGTCTATAATGCTGGACCCAAAAATGACTCGAATGGAATGTTTTAACACTAAAATGTCAATACTTCCACATTCAAAATAGCGGATGCAACAATTTTCCTCTAATTATTTTTAATATAAAAGATTGCATCTTAATTAAAATTGCTACATTACTTGTCAACATTTTGGGTCTCCCCACTGATTCGCGTAATCAACTTAATTTCCGACTTTTTCATGCGTAAAGTGAGAAAGGGAGATGTCTCGGTCCAAAAATAGTGTAGCTCCTCTGGTCTCTTTTCTTTTAAGAGAAGATGAACCACCTCGAGAATGGCGTCTACCGAAGTATCTTTACGGGGTTATTTGGAGTTTACTGCGGGAAGAAGGCACGTTACGTGTGTCGTCGTCGAGCCCCTCCACCCGGGTCGCCGTTTTCCCACGGGATCCTCGGGTCGTTCAAAAATTGAAGGAAGCGACGTCGTCGATCCCACCTACGCCACCTCGCCTTTCTTCCAACTGCATTGGAAGTGACCAGGGGATTCTACTTTTACCCCACACGCCCTCCCACGGGACGCCAAAGTTCGAATTTAAATTCAAATTCCACTCGGCCCTCTATTTTTTTTTCTTTTGATCTACGATACAAACACGATGATGACGTGTATATGTAAAAAAAATAATAAACAAATTTTCCTCCCTTTTACGATCTTGTTACCTTAACCCTTTAAGACCTAGGAATATTACCGTGCATCTTGGGACGTTCAGGACGAATATTTAGATGAAAAATGAGTTTTAGGTCATTGGAAAGATCCATAAAAAAGATTCATTAACAATTTAAAGCCTTTCGTTTCAAATATGAAAACGTTTATACTTTTATAAGTTCAAAACTTGGAAAAATGCAAATTTTTTTAATATATTTAAAAATATTGGTGTACTATTGTGAAACAGTCCCTTAACAATAGTAAATGTTATTCTATGTATATATGCACCTATTCGAGGTACATATAATTCAACTTCGTTCGTATAAATAAATACTTGTAAAAAAGCTTGTAGGAGTATAATGCTAAGGTTCCATTAGCATATTTGCGTTTCGTATTGGGGTTGGACATCCCTCTAAGTGATGTTTTGTGCTGTTCCGTCCCATCTTTTGGAATCAAAAAGATTTCGGAAAGTTTTATTATTATTAAGTTGATAATGAAAATAATATACCACATTAACATTTATATAAATCACATTAACAATATTACATGTAAAATATTTGACAATATATATACATACAAAAGTTGTTCAACAATTGGTGAACAAATATTGTAAGGATTGATACTTGAACTTAGCACAATGTTAAGAAAAAAAGTCCCGTACAAAAATTTAATCTCAACGATGTTTTAATAAGGGCGAATTAAATTTAGTTGGCCTTTGCGTACTATGCAAATTACGCATGTATGAGGGGCCAACATTTAAATTATTGGTATACTAAGTGTTCGATGATGGCTCCCTGTTCCAACACATTTAAATAGAACGAAAAAAGGCCAACTAAAAGTATTTCACTTATAATTAAAGCAGCCAACTTTTTTGCTTGAAATCGTGCGAAGAAACACTCCATACATTATTGTTAAGAAGTTATGTATATATGTAAATTAAAATTCAAAATAAATATTCTGGACTTCTGCCGTTTATCTCATTACTATATGTATGAATGTATGCATGTTAAGGTCGAAGTATTGGATTTGGTCATAAAAAAAAAGAAACTAAAATAAAATTATTACTTTTTTCATCAAATGTCCAGGTTTACGTATATTGTTAGTATTATTATTTATAGTTTGAAACGGAAAGTATATTGTCTTACAATTGTTTTGCCCTTAATGGGAATTTTTTCAAAGTAGGTCAGAACTTGCCTCATGACTTCTTACGAAGCGCTAATTGACGTTTAAGAGATATTGTATAGGCTTCTCGTTTTATCAAAAAAATGCCTTGAACACGGCATATGTTGAATATAAAAAGTTGACGGTGATGAGTTTACACATCGATAACAAAAAAAAAAAAAAAAAAACAGTGGTATTTACAAATTGTTTAGTATAAAACCATTCGGTTTCATTCGGAATGTTTTTACGCTTTTTTCGATTTTATTCATTTACATGAATCTTCTCATTTGTGTTATTTTTTAATAATTCTTGATATAATTTTTTTTTATATATATAAATGAAAATGTGATTTTTTCAAATCAGTGAAAATATTTTGTTATTTTGTCATGTTAGTTGTATACTTTATAGTTGTCTTTTTATATTTTCCAATTTATCTAAATTACTGCGATTAATGATTCTTTTTTTTTACAATATTGTTCATTCTTCCTATTTTTGAGATTTTTCGTTTTAACATTATGCTCTATTTATTACCCATATTTTTTATTTACCAATCACATTTTATCAATTTCTATGCTTTGTAGTTAATTTCTATTTAATTCAATTTATTTTCATGCAACACCATCATCAATTATACATTTAGAATTAGGATTAACGTTATAATTGTTACCAATCGTAAATTTCACTTATATTCTTTCTTCCGTAGAGTTGAAAATATTTTATATTCTATCCACTGTTTTTAAGAGAGCCCGAGGAATGACATGAATTTACCATAATTTTACAATAACAATATTAATTAGTAAAATAAATATAACAATGATTTTCTGAATAATTCTATAGAGTTTGAATACTTTATTGCCTTTGATTGACAAATTTTTTTTTAGTTTTAATTTTTTTTCTTTGTGTACGTTTATTTTAGTAATTTAGCCAACATTTTTATAATCTTCACAAATTATTTTTTAAAATTTTTCGTATTTTTAAACTTATTAATGATTTATCAAGCACACTATTTTTGTAGTGTGTTCTATTTCGATTGACTCCCAATATTTTGATGGACCTCCATTGTTTGTTTTTTATTTTCTTTTTTAATTTCGGATGTTTCATTTTCAAATTATAAAAGCTTCTTTATTCAGTTGACTATTGATCTATATATAAATGAATCGAAAATTTTTTTAATTTGGAAAACAATACATTATTGATTTAAAAAATTGACTCCATTATCAGCATCACTTAGATATCATTATAACTGTATTAATAAAAGCTTGGACTTTGTTCTGATCTAACGGCATATAGAATTATAAAGATTTTTCTAACAGTACGCGAACAAAAAACAAAACATTCCCGATGCCCTCTAAATATTTAACCGCACAGAAGTTTCAGTAACATCGCTGAAACTTCAAATGTCCTACGTCAAACATTTTTCAAACGTAACATTTAATTATAAAATGCCTTTTTTCATTCTTTCAAATTAGAAATTAGAAGAGTTCATGTAACAGAATAGCCAATCTTCCGATATTCATATAGAAATTGATAAAGATCCTACATTTGCTCACTTGAAATGAGATAAAATACTAATTGTTACAAATATTTATATAACAAATACATCACTAAAATAGACAAGACCAATAATATCAGGTCCATGTAACCTACATCCCAGCAAGCACAATTTTGCCAATTAGTGTAACGATTACGTAACAACTATGTAACAGTTACGTAACAACTAACATTTATGCAATTGTAATTGTTATGTAATTGTTATGTTACTGTCAATGTTTGTAGAACACGTTTTCATGACTCATCCATAAAGTTCTCTGTTTTTCCTATAGTACAATGAAGATCATCGATGTAATATCATATAGTACAATGCCAAAACTTTGAGTAATTGAGTTTCATACATTTCTTCAAAAAATGATATTAAAAATGCACGTATATATAATTGTAACAAACAAACTAGAATTGAATGTACCAAAACCATTCTCGCAGTTGACATAATCGCATTTTACGAGACCACAGTACGACTGCTCCAAAAATACTTTTTCCTTATATATATGGATTAACCCATAATTGATACATATATTCAAATCATCATATTCCAAGATATAAATGTCTTTTAATAATAGCAAATCTGATACTTTTGAGTACATCCAAAGTAAATGACGCCATTAAAATCTCTCGCATAAGATATACTTGAGGAGGTGTTAAGCAGGGTAAGAACTGTCAAAACTAGTTTTCGAAGTGGTTCATGAATGGCCAAGAACACCGTAGGGTCTTCGTCCGTCTCTTTTAAGGGTCAATGTGGCGGCACGGGCGACTTCCGGGTCAAAAACCGGATGGCACACGCCCGAAGAAATTTCAATTACCATATCTAACGTCCCTCCCTGCTTGTATTCATCGTTTGGTTCACCGTTCCCCGCCTTTCAAGACCCCGGTGGTCGTATGCGAGGTCGAATCTTACAAGTTTCTATGAATGAGAAATAAAACTTTGCAACCTGGTTTAGTCAATCATTGAAAAGTACATACAGTTTCATTTCATTTTTTTTTTTTTTTTTTTTTTTCTAAATTAGTTAGTAAAACATGTAGTAAATTATAGGGAAATTTGATCTTTATTACGATTCATATCGTATTAAATAAAAATCAATTGTAATACGAAAAATTAAGGTATCACACAATTGTTTTAGAAATACGGATGCTTGTTTTTATAACATCGCACTTTATTATCTCGACGTAATTAAATCTCGTTCTAAAGGTATTTTAATATACAAGACTGCTGCTATCAGAGAAATCAAATTACCGAAAAGTTCGAACCCCTTTTTAGCCGACGATTCTTCAACTGTCGTAAGTGCAGTCCATTTTCAGCTCATCATCGACTACTCGTCCATCGAGGGCCTGCGACGGAAATTCTGTCGTCTCATCACGACTGGGACTTTTTCACGTTTACTTTTTGCTTCATTGTCGAAAAAAAAAACAGAACATAAAAGGAAGAAGAAAAACACTGTATGATGAAACCCCTTTTCAAAGGCTCTCATTATTCTACCTCTATTGGACAGTTTTCGAAGCAAAAAATTGCCACATGCCATTAAAAAATGCACTGTAACAATTGCTGAGGTTTTTCATTGCTTTTTTATTTAAGAACGAACATAAAACTTGGTACGCTGACTTTTTTGCGTTAATTTTGAATTTCTCCATACATATACTTCACCCGACACGTTGGTTCTTTAATCAGGTAAAACTAATTGATTATGTGTTTTGCACCGTGCAGACATTTTTATATTTCTTGAAGTATATATACATTTACGTGCTAAAATTTACAAAACTTTTTCTTAAATGAAAATTAAACATTGATTAAAAATAATTGAATAGTAAACTACAAGGGGATAAATGTTAAATGCTAGTAATTAAGGTGCCAACAGAAACATTTTCTATATCTGCTTTGAAACGCTGAGAACAATGGATTAGAGAAGTTTCATGTCTCTTTGTTTATTTCGATCGATAAAACAAAAATACGAAGCACTCGAAACAAATCGTTAAAAACAAATCCAACGAACAATTTTTTTATAAAATAACGATATCTACGATTCCATGGTAATAATGTAATTGCATGTATCGAATAACTTTTAGCGACCCGGTATTACAGGCCGGATCGCAGGTCGAACATTCCGCCATTTTATAGCACGTCCGATGTCTTGTGTACCTCCCCCGACCTAAAGTATTGATAAAAAAAATAGAGCCACCCTATTGGCTTGCTGGACCCTAGGGTAGCCTCCCCATATCTGCTGACCAAGCACCAGCAACCACTCCAATTTCTACATTGCCTCGACGTGTCGTATCCACCGCACCGCTATACAAGCCATAGCCCCCGACATTTTTTTCCCCGTACATTCGTGATGTTCTCTACCAATGAATACAGATAACTTATTGAATATAAAGTTCGTGTTATATACACAAATGTTATCATTTATTTCGAATTTGGTAACATTTTATTCGATGCGAGTTTTCGAACGGAATAATTTCCTTTTTGATATATGGATATCGGTATTGTATATGGTTTATAAATTCTTTAAATCTATATTACAGAATTGAGTGAAAATAATAATGGAATTTTGTATTATAATGTCAAACTAAAATAAAAATAATTTAAAGAGGTGAAACAGGGTAAAATATATTTAAAGTCTGCAGAAATTGTTGAAAATCGATGAAAATCATCAATCTGTACAACAAAGAAAAGAATGTTGAATTTATAAAATAAGAAATGTTAATATATTAATACGTTAATATAATTAATGTGTATAGTAATATAAATTGATTATCCCTATTAAAAATGACGGAAGTTTCTGACTATTTTATCTAGAGACTATGCTAAATGTAATGGAAACCAGGATGATCATAAATTGGTCTCATTATTACTAGGGATACTATAACTCTAATAGGACAGAATCAATATGAAAATTGAGTGAACGTAATTTTTTGGAACGTAAGTACGTAAAAAAAAATAATTCAACGGTATTAGGAAACAACTGAGAAAATGTAACAGAAATCAAAATTAGGAAAATGTGAAAAAATTTTAAAAAAGATAGAAAAGCGAAAAACTATTCATAAATAAAGGCACTTTCAAATAGCAATTTAATTTAAAAAAGAATATATTATAATGAATTGTTTTTTTTTGTATTTTTAATTATTATAATTTTTTTTTTTTAATTTAATTGTTTTAAGATTTAATTAATTTAATTATTTGAATTATTAATTAAAATAAAAAAAATTAAATAAAAAATAAAAAAATTAATGAATAGTCCACGAAATCAAGCATTAAGATACCAATCTTTCTAATTTAATGGCAGTCAAAATATTTTAATAATTGAATAATAAACATAAAATATTTTAATATAGCATAAAATATTTAGCGAGCTTTAAAGTGAATAATTAAGAAACTCAATTTATTCAAATGAAATTTGATCGATTCAAAAGTGATAAAACCGTTGTAAAAAATGATTAAAAAGTAATGAATATGATTGGAGAAATTGATATCTTCGGGAATTGACGGATAAAGATGGTAAAAATGGATAGTACTTGATGCAAACTGACCAATGATCCCTTTGCCTTGGGATAATTATATAATATTTGAGGAAAGTAAAAAAATTGAGTGAACATTTGTAAATGGTAATTTAAATTAGACGAAATTTGAAACATGTCGCAATTGTCATATTAACGTACATGGGAAATCCGTAGTATTTTTAATTTTTCTGTTGTGCAGTAACATATGAAATTAAAATCGTTTATTACTGAAATTATTTTTAATGTTCGGTAGCATTAGGTTTTTATTACCTAAGAGTAATATAAAGTGATTTTAAGGAGCGATATAAAGTACATTTGTATAGGTGTAAGCTTTACTACAATCGTTTGAAATTAGAAAAATTTTACAATTCTAAATAAAAACACGTGTGACAAAATTGCCAAAAACCAAAAATCCATGAAATATCTTCAAAAAATGTAAAAATAATATAAAAAAGATTATATATTACAAAAACTTATAAATACAAATTAAAACAAAAACATAACAAAAAACAACAATTGATCAAATATTATGATAAAAACAAAAAAAAAAAAACTTTATGAAATCGGAAAATAGAACAAAAGTTGTTATTGTCATTTATCCAGCAAGCACAATTCTGACAATTACGTAACAATTTTGTAACAATTATGTAACATTTATATAACATTTATTTTGGACCCCAAAAAGTTTGTATAAACAAAATTAAAAAAAAGTTGGAAAAATCCAGAATACTTTTGCTAGAAAAGTAGAATAACAACAATGATAAGAAACAGAAAAGGAATACAATTAAGAAAACCAAACTAAGACGAAAATAAAACAATAATATCAACAACAATCGAAATTAAAACAATGATTAAAAAATAATGAAATTATATAAAAAAGCCTTATATATAATTGTATAAATCCGACATCGATAACTTTGAATCCGCCATACATTAGATGGGATACATCGAAAGGTTTTGAATTCAGTATCCTTAAAAACTCCTAAATACAAAGGTAAATTGTCAAAAAATTCGCTTCAATGAAAAAAGTTAAAAGATTCATTTTTTTTTGTCAATATTTTTAAGGTATCATGGATTTATTTTGCTCGTTTTAAAGTTTACTTTCTGCATATTATTAATTACACTAAATAAGAAGTACACAAAAAATACATCTGGATAAACTTCGACTCACGTTAAAAACACTCAAGATTTTTTCTCGCGTTTCGAAATTTATGATTCTTGAATTTTCGAATTAACTATACGATACGAGGTACACACGTAATATATAGTTTTGTTCAGTAATTACCAGTTTATTATGTTACAATTTTGTTACTGGTTATCAAATCGACATTTAGTTCCTGGTATTTTTGTAAAAACTTTTAAAAAATGTACTAAATCTTCGAATAATGGACTAGAATTAAAAAAATCCTGTTTTGTTTAAAAAACAAAAAAAAAGATAATAATGCTGCATTTCACATGTATAACTGCAGACCAGGAATAAATGTCCAGACCCGCGTTTGAGTCATTCACATAAGTCATGATATTGAAAACCCCAGAAAATGTAAATACTTCGTTTCTATACTGAAATTAGAACCGTGAGAAACGTATTTGAAAATACTCGACAAGATCATTGTCAAAACTCATTATCCAAAATACTTCAATTCTTCTCGATAATACCGTGCGTCACGTAACATCAGGATTGTAACTTGAGCCAATGCTCGAGTAAACTTATTATTTATAAACACTAAAACTTCATTAAAAAATTGTTCTGTACACATGACACCTGTCTCATCAACACATTCAATAAGCCTTATCAACACAGATAACGAACCTCATCGACTTTCCGTTTTAGGACGATGCTTGAAAATTTTCTGGATGGGACACTTACTCCGCACTACTTCCTGGAGGCGATCATCGGCGACCTGGTTCACCATGTTTGAACGATTTTCGGCGGAAGTGGCAATCGCAGACGATCTTCAAGTTAACGGGTGTGAAACGCAACTGAGCCACGGATGGAGGAAGTAATATCGTCTCGCAAGAGGTGTGATAGGACCGAAAATCTTCTACCTGAGTCGACCTCCTCGGGTGGGGTTCAGGTAGAAAGGGTTTCATGAGTCCCTTTTCAATTTCTAAACCCTTTTTCTATTACATAACGACGAATTTACCTACAAGCATTCTCATTCAGCTCGGTCCCTTTTGCGCGGAATCAATATGCATGTGGGCACATCGGCGAATATGTATACCTGGGACTAACTGCACGTCCCGTTCGGAAACAATATCACTTTTTTTTTGCTGCAGGGATATATGCTCCGTGTACTGGTTATTGTGAGACTTGTTATATTTCTATTGTAGGCCTTCCCTTCCAGAGAATTGTTTACGAATAAAGTTTGTTAATTACAATTGTTATCGATTGCTTGTTTCTGACCCGAACCCTTATTAAACCGCGTACCAGAGTTTACGTAATAATCATACAATTAGGCATGTCACTCCGAATGCGAGAGTTCAATGAACAATTATGTTATTAATAAATTCCAACTGAAATTCCACTCTTTAATAAGATTTTTTTTCATGATTGATCAAATTACTAAGTTCGAAATCCAAAATGGCGGATCGGAAATCACTGGGATTAATAGTTAATTAATGCAATAATTGTTGGGACGTTTAATGGTGAAAACAAAAAATAAGTAGGTAAGTTACAAAATTCAAAATGGCCGATTGTAGAAGTATTATTTTCATTACGATATTGAATAAAAATATCGTGCATAAGTTTTATTATTCAAAATGGCCGATGCATAAGTCAGTTATTAATTACATGACTTAATTGTATATTGTGTCAGCTACTGTTCACAAGGTAGCGTAAAACTTAAGTTTAATTATTGTTATAGTGCTGTGTTGAGAGTTACGATTCAAACAATAATTAATTACTCTATATGATATAAAGTATTTTTAAAGAATTTAGATTATGACGTGCTTCTTTCAAAATTTCATATTTTCTTATCAGAGTATTATAGATGTAATTAAATAGATTTTTAATTGCGAACGACCAGAAGTAAATATGGAAATGAAAATACTAATTACTTGTCAGTAGTTAATAATTATAATGAGACGTTATTTTCATTTACTAGGAGGCAGCATATAAGTGACATTGATTAAATGCAAAGTAGCATACACACGCTGCATTTTTTAATGCATGCCTATAATACTGAGTTCGATGCCGTACCTGGGATGCAAATGTTTATTCGGAAACAAGGATGAAGGGGCGACTGGGGGAGGGGGGGGGGGGGTATAAAGACCCGTATACGAGCAGAGGTGGGTTAGAAAAAGTAATTTAATTTATATCCACCCCGCAGCGAGGGATAGCGAGCGACTTGACCTCGCCATAAAGGGTTGTGCTCGCGTTTTCGCCCGCAGATGACGCAGTTTCCATTTTCCTGAATGAAAGGCGAGACTAATTTACAATTTCGACACCTGGCGCCCCGTTAAAACTTGTACGTTAGCATATTGAATGTATTTCGCGCTTGGTCGAAATTAATCGATGTTCCGTCGATCGATCGATTTTAAACGATCAATCATATTCGTTACTTACCATTGTTGGACGAACAGCTTAGAATTCATTATCTGCAGGATGTATAAAATAGTATATGAATAATTTAATGAAATATTCTATTCTACTTTAGCGCGGTTTCAATTACGTTCATTTCTTTCCAGATGCTTTGTGAATGAATTAGATTTTCCCATCAGTGTTTTATGATGAGTATCTCGAAATAATATTACTTGAAACAAAATACAATGTATAAAACATATATACAATATTGTATTCATTAATTGGCTTGTTTGTTTACATATGTGTTATCAACTGGGTGATTAGAGATAATAAGTAATTAAGCAATAGTACATTTATTTAATCAAATCAATGATTCATTTCATTCATTCATTCGTTCATTCATTCATTCATTCATTCATTTATTCGTTCATTCCTTCGTTCATTCCTTCGTTCATTCATTCACTCATTAATTCATGCATTCTTTCATTCTCTCATTCCTTCGTTCATTCATTCACTCATTAATTCATGCATTCTTTCATTCTTTCATTCTTTCATTTCTTCATTCGTTTATTATTCATTCATTCCTTCGTTCATTCATTCACTCATTTATTCATGCATTCGTTCACTCGTTCATGCATTCATTCAATCATTCATTCATTTATTCGTGCATTAATTAATTAATTAATTCATTCATTCGTTCATTCACTCATTCATTTATTCATGCATTCGTTAATTCGTTTATGCATTCATTCAATCATTCATTCTTTCATTTTTTATTCATTCATTCGTTCATTCATTCATTCATTTTTTTATTCGTTCATTCGTTCATTCATTCAATCATTCATTTTTTTATTAAGTCATTCTTTTGTTTATGCATTTATTCCTTCGTTCATTCATTCATTCATTCAATCATTCATTTAGTCGTGCATTAATTAATACATTCATTCGTCCATTCACTCATTCATTTATTCATGCATTCGTTAATTCGTTTATGCATTCATTCATTCAATCATTCATTAATTTATTCATGCATTAATTAATTAATTCAATACTTCTTTCATTTTTTATTCATTCATTCGTTCATTCATTCATTGATTCATTCATTCATTTTTTTATATTCGTTCATTTATTCATTCATTCATTTTTTTATTCATTCATTCGTTCATTAATCATTTCATTCATTCTTTCATTCTTTCGTTTATGCATTCATTCCTTCATTTATTCATTCATTCATTCTTTCATAAGTTTATTTTGATATTTACTTTTATTTTAAATTCATCTATGTTTCTAACCAGTCTTTTTTCATTTTACGTTAAAACGAGCATTGCTTAACCCTCGCAGTCAAATATAAATGTAATAATTACATAACCTCAATGAAAAAAAATAACCATGATATAATTGTTAAATATGTTCTTTAGGCTTTAAGACAAGAAAAGTCGTGTGACAGCCATTTCTTATTGACAATTGATCTTTCCAAAGGTGCATGGTAAAAATTTTCCAATAAAAAAGTTGTTCATGTTTTTTTTTCTTATATATTTTCAATTTATTAGACTTTATCACGGGTAAATGACATTAATACCCAATAGAAATCATAATTATCGCATAAAAAATGATTGCGCTACCATGAAAGAGTATTGGAAAAAATAAATTCCAAAATGGCGGAGAAAATGAGTTCAAAAGTGAATTATATCACAAAACTTAAACGATTGTTATAAAACTTAGTATCCACGAGTTTTCATGGTAGCTGATCATGAATCTTATGTAAGTTTTTAAAAATTTAAAATGTCGGACCTAATATGACGGACGAAATTATCAAATTACTAAGAAATAATTGGATTCACGTGTCACTCGTTAATGAAGGGTCCTTGAGGCCGTATTAGATCCGCCATTTTGAATTTATGAAAACCGTTGAATATTGTGTTTTCTAAACATCCATTAAGTTTCCTGATTTTGAAGGGATGGCTATGATATTACAAATAATAATTCACTTTTATCGACATTTCGTGTCTGCCTTGGTGAGTAAACACCTTTAAATAAGATTTTCTATTTTGAATTCTCTAAATGCATGGAAATATGACGAGTGTTGATTTGAAAAAACGTATTGATAATACAATATCGATAATCATTTAATAACAATTATTTATAAAAATACGGTTTTATATTTTGAAAAATTTGTATATTTTTAAAGATAACTTCATACACGCTTCTAAATGACTAATAAATGAGTATATTTCACCACATTCCGCAAAGAGGATATTTCGCGAATTTCCCTTCTCTATTGATGGTAGCACCAATAAAATAAAAATGTGAACTTAAAATTTCACCGCTTTATAAGTGCGGCATAAACTGCAACATATGACCGACATAAAGTCCGCTATATGTACAATGTCGTAAATGAACCTGCGCAGCATTGACCAACCTGCCTCCCTTGACGAGACAGCCAAAGTGTTTCAGAATTCCTCGCCCCTCGGGGCGGATTACGCGCATTTGAGGAAAAAATTGCCGGGAGCGGAAAGTACCGAGGGCGGTTTTTTGGGTGAAAAAAAAAACGTGAAAACCGACACCAAAACAGGGACGCGTAGCGAGAAATTGCCCACAAAGAGCGCAAATAACGCCATTCCGTCGTAGCGATATCTGATTTAAAGGTCGTGCCCCAACCGATTCGTTTTTTTTTTTTTTTTTTTTTTTTTTTTTTTTTTTTTTTTTTTTTTTTTTTTTTTTTTTTTAACCGATTCGTTTTTTTTTTTTTTTTTTTTTTTTCATTACTGCCATTACAACTTAACTCGGGACGATCATAACCGATTGTGATGAAACGATTTGCTGAATGCAATTGCACAGCAGGTATTGCTAACCTGTTACATACGATCTGCGATAAAGTATCAATGACTCAATATCGCCTTTCTACGTGCCTTTACCATGATAATATTGTTTCGGTGTTTGTGTTTAAATATTTTGATTGCACTTTGAAATCACATATTTATTACAAGTTGAAAAAATTTGTTTTTCAGTCTAACCTTTGAAATTATAGTATTTAATTGCATATATATTTTTTGTTGTTGAAATAAGTATTGAGAATTAATAAACAAAAACAAATTTAAATTTTGAGTTAGTATATATTTTTTAAATTTCTATTTAATGCAAACAGACATATTTCGTGTTTCATTTGTAATAATTTATTTAGTTATTCGAATTTTTTTATTTTTAATCGACTCCATTTTCTAATTATGTTTGAAATTAAAATTTTTAATTTTAATATTTTACTGCCAGAAATGCTTGAATTTCTGTTTATAATTTGGTATTTTATGTTCTACTTAATTATTAAGACATTGATATTATCATTCTTTATTTCGAGTTTAGTTTTTTTTTTTTTTTGTTAACAGTTCAATATCAGTGTTCATTGGTCTGTTTTTCGTCTTAATTGATTTTGAGATTCCATGAATTTTTCCTCAGAAAACAACGAACGCAATGTCAAATCATGCGAATCCGCCATATTGGATACGCCATTTTGAATTTAGAAAGTTCCTAACCAGGAGCAGATTTGATTTGGATGACCAAAATATGAAAAAACTTTTGAATATAATGATTTTCGAAATGCTGTCGCATGAGTGCGAAAAAAATCATAATTCGACAAAATATACAGGAATAATCCATATTAAAAAAATTTCACGCTTTTTCCGACATTTTGGAAAGGGTATCGATGGTTCGACGTTCCAAACAAAAAATTTCAATCACTGTCTACCGTACTTGGAATTCAATACAAATACTATTTCTATAAAAGAAAAGAATGTTGAAAAAGTATATTTTCCATTTTCGAGTACTTTTTCCATAAATCCGCCATTTTATTTTTTTTTTTTTTAATGATATAGTAAGTGGTTTCGTTCTACAGTCGCTTCATATTTCTTATTGACCTTGGAGATCAAACATTGCCCCAAAAATGTACAGAATAAACTCCAAAAATTATTCTATCTGACGAAGCAATGTTCAAAACAATTATGTTAATGAAAAACGACGTAGAAAATTCCAAAGTTTCAAATTGAACCGACTTTGGAATTTATGTGCAGGCATACGTGTAATTCTAGAATTCGACTGCAACACCTTGTTCCACACTTGAAGTGTAACCACCGATTGAAAAAGGCGGCGTCTGAATTCGAAAGGAGGGTCATCTTCGCAGGCCATTCGAGCATCCATCAAGTACATTAGGGCGCGGATACAACGTCCAAATGCAAACGCACCCCGGAATCCTCGAAACGTTTTGAATGCCTTATCTCGGGTATCTGTAGGACCCTCGAGTACACTCGGACGCGCGCGAAAATTATCCAAAATCTTCTGCCGCGAAGGGCCCTTCCCTTAACCGATCGAGATCTTCCTCGATCCGAATGAAGGTGCGATGTTATCAAAGTCTCGTCTCGCTTCCCCTCTTTATGAATGAAACGCCACGAGGAAATGATTCAAATTGAAGTGCAAACTTTAACACTTTCGCAGTGAGAGAATGCCTCAACATGGAATGTCATTTTCATCATTGGCCAGGTCGTTAATGAGATAACGCGATACGTTTAGTTTGAAGAAAATGTTTCTGGGATATTATGTTTTCCCATTTTTACTGATAACAAAAAGTTGCAATTCGTTACAATTCGGCATGAACTTCAGGTTTAATCCAAAAGGATTCATCCATTCTGCAAATCTCCTGTGACACGCGTGCATTCAAAGGAATCCAAAGTCAATTTTATACCATATTGCGCAAAAGAAGGCGTATTGTGGTTCATATGTAATTATCAATTACCGTACAATGCTAGATGTTTTGGGACATAACGAACACATGACAACTGAATGCACACCAATTCACATGACGAGGGAAGAGTATCAGTTTTCAATTACTAGTTGGAGTTGCCTTGAAGTGCGCATTTACCTTTCAGTGCACATCTGCTTTCTTGAATCATGACATACTTCTCCAATCCATTCAAGGCCCTTCGGGTATTACTCCAAAACATGAACTGTTAATTAAGATGAAAAACTGGCTGATGAAATGCTGATCACTTAAAAAGGAAATTGACCACTGCTAAGGTTAGGGTTCTATCAGACTAAACGTATCCATTTCTTTGCCCCTTCAACTCCCATCCCATTTGAAGTCAAAGTCGAAGTAATGTAAAATGGTACTGATGATTTCTTCTCGCATCCTGACCAAATAAAAGATCAGCAATACACAAGTCAACGAATGCCAAGAAAGTGTCAATAAAAATTCGAAAACGTAAAATGCATCAGTACTCACTGCTTGGGCTGCTCATCATCAATAGCAACGAAAGTATCGATCTACGCGTCCCTAAAAAAAATGCCGCCGTGAAGTTCATTCAATAGTGCATTATAATTCGGGGCGTCAGAACGCGAAAAAAAGGGAAAGAAGGTCGCGGGCAACCGAAATGAAAATGGAAAGAGGATCAACGACCGTTCGGCGCTTCCCTAATCCTTTTCACAATTTTTTAACCCCATCTGTCGCCTTTAGCGCATCCCTTGACGATCCTCTTGTGTATATATATATACGCGCATCCGGCGAAAAAAAAACATCCACGGTTCGATAACGAGGCCACCTAATGCCACATGGAAAACGAATAATTAGCCATGGTCTACGCGAAAGTTCTTGAACGAACGCGGTGAAAGCCTTTCTTCATTGTCAAGGGATGTACAAAAATCTAGTTCAGAAGCATTGTATATTCTACGAACACACAGAATCGCTAATATTCACGTCAAAACTTATTGAAATTTAAGAATTCCTAAAATATTCTTTTAATTTCGGAGAATTACTGGGGATTCTTCGTTTGGTCAGATTTTTTAAGTACATAAATTCTTCTCATAAATTGTCTACGCTTATGATGAATTGGACATTTTGAATCTGGACGCCATCGCGTATTCCACGGACATAAAATATTAACATAATAGTGCGCGATGAAAGTGTTACATTTCACGTATACTTGGGAAGGTCGCGAGAAGGGGATGAGGTGGGGTCCGTATCGACGGTTTCGGCCAGATGCAAAAAAGGATCGAAGTAAATAATGGGCCGCAGGTATACGCGTACCCGATGGCGCATCCCCCCTAAAAGGGGTTAATTCAAATATTTAAAATTTCCCGAGCGGATTTTTGCGTAACGGTATCCCATCAACATGTCTCAAGCAACCCTTTGCTCTGGGCGCGGACTTTCTGTATACCTGGGACTGGAAATGGTAACTCTAGCCCTAACGCGCACGTACCAGACGCGAAAACGGCGAAACGACCCTATGCATTTCGCGCGGTCGAGCCCAAAGGGTTGTATTAACGTCACGAAACGAACTTACGCCCGACAAAATGTACAGCATAAATTGCCGTTCGTCGACTTAACGTGCCATTGTTTCGATGTTTCGTGTTCATTGTGCATTATATTAGTTTAATTGGCATTTCGAATTTATTCCATGAAATTTTCGACTAAAATCGTCTTTAGGCTATTCGAGCCTATATAACCAACTTATTTCTTTGTCAGATTCTTATATTCGTTAATAACTTTTCTTGGATATAGGAATTGTGACATTTTGCTGGACTGTTTTTGTTGAATAGATTGTCTGGTATGCTGCAGATTAGACAATGTTTTCGCATTACTTGGAAATGCATCAGTTTTTTCTACAATACCACTAAAAATGATCGCTTAAGATCCGAACAATTGCAATGTCTCATTTCATTAGTAACCAACGGTTATTTGGTGCCATATTCCAAAAATAAATAAAAACAACCAGTGCCAAAAGGGTTTCAAATCTCGTCTTCAAAATTAAAAAACGAAAAGGATATTTCAAAATGATGAAATCAAGAAATAATTGATGAAACTTGATCAAATGAAAGAAAACAAATTGAAATTAACGAAACCGTGTTCGAAACGTTTAAACAAGTATTTTCTATATTTGAAAAATTTGATAAGATTCCAGTGCAATATTTATTCCTCTTTTTGCATTATTGCAGTACATAAATATTTTAAACTATTACTCGTACATTTCATTACGCTGCACTGAAACAAATTTTTAGTCATTATGACAAAAGTTTAGTTGTCTTGGGCTAACTAAATATTTTGCAATTTATATATTACTGCACATAGTTGAACTGACTAAAATGTAGTAATATAAATAATCAATTACTTAATACTGGGGCTACTAAACAGGTTAAAGTTACAAAAAAAAAAAAAAAAAATGTCAGTGATATAATCGGGTATAATGATACATTTCCATAGCGAAATCGATACGGCGCCTAGTGGCAGCGTCGGGTACTTTCGCTGCCACTACTACTTTGTACATCACCGCAGAACCATTCTTTGCGGGAAGTGTGAAAGTAACGCGATAAATAAAAAGATTTTCATTTACTTATTCGCTTTGAGCAGTGCACATTATAATGACAATCACGCAATAACAATGATAACAGTTGCATAACAGTTTAGTAACAATTTTTGTGTTACTTTCCTTCCTTAGCCTCGTTTAGCCGAAATACTTAGTATACAATATTGAAGAAAAAAAAAAATGATATGAATAATAATATAGAGAAATTTGTAAAATAAATAACATTCAATCTTAAATACTGTATATTTGTTGTAATTGTTTGTTGTCATTTTTCAAAATAGTTTAATTATATTTAGAAGAATTTTCAATTTTTTTAGATAATGTTATAGACAATGTTATACAGTAATATAAACCAACATAAACAAGAAATCCTGATGGCTGATATGGGCGAAGAATCCGGTGAATTTACTACAATCTGCATGAAATATAAATAAGTAAATAAAGCAAATAAAAATTGAGATAAATTGACAAATTGCAAAAGTCGTTCCTAACAGAAAATGTCTTTCTGTTCCTTTTAACGACAAATACATAAACGGATGAAATAAATAAAACAGTAAAAATTTTCAAGTTAATATTTGAAAACCTGTATATACATATGGCATTCGAAAATATATATGGCACGACATTGAATAGTTAAATGCTGGACCCTCTAATATTTTCGAAATTGTTTATCATTTAAAATTTAATGAAAGTTTCAAACGTGATTTTTTCGAATTTTCTTTTTCCAAAACTTTTTAAAGACAAAACAGAATTGACAAAAAAAAAAACATCAAAACATAAAATTAAACATAGCCGTACAACTTTTTCACTTCTGATTTTGATAAAAATCAGGCACATTTATTAACGTTAAAAGAGTATTCTGTCAAAATTTAAGATTTTTTGATACGTGACCAAAAATTATTGTCGTTTGTTCTTCAAAAATTAAAAAAAAAAGTTCACTGCAAAATTCATTCAAAGCAGTAACTTTACACGGAAAAAATGCTTGGTTGATCCTAACCAGAAAAGTGGTTATGCCTACTACTAAGTAGTAGAAGTGGTTGATCCTAACCAGAAAAGTGGTTATGCCTACTACTAAGTAGTAGAAGTTAACCAACTGCCTGGTTATGACCAACTAAGCATTTTTTTCCGTGTATAGTATACATTTTTGCCTATTTTGCATATTTTCAAATATACAACCATCTGAATGACAATATTACGATTTTTAAAATTTTTATTTCTCTAAAAAAAAAAAAAAATTGATAACAAAATTAAAAAAAAAAAAATCATGTTTGAATTAATCTTTCATTTTGTCTTACATGAAACAAAAAATTAGAAATTATTATTGGGAGGGTCGAGTTTTTGTTCGTTGGATTTTGTATGGAATGCCTCATACAAAAATACAATAACAAATTGTCTAAGACGGCCGTAAACCCTAATGAGTTGAGGCAGCGTATTATCGAGATCATACTTTTCTAGAGTAAAAATCAACTTTGCGCAATGCAAATAGGCATGAAAAGAAATGTCATAATCATTAAGTATATATGTACTTCATTTCTTTTCTTTGCCGATATGGATTTTAACTAAACTCACGAATAAAAGAAACGATTAATCTGTAAAGTCGCATCTTTTTCATTGGACATTTACTAGCTAATAATTATTAAATTTTCGAAATAGGATTGAAAAATTATGGATGTTCGGCGATTTTATTTCTTTTTACGAGAGACCGCAGTTGTTACTTTGTTAGACCATTCGCTGCAGGCCCAATCCCGGCGAGGCACTTTCAGTAGTATCTCACGTACGTCTCGAGCCTTGATTTACGAGAATCCTGACGGACCATTTGTCGAGGAGCTCTTTCGTGAGTTCTGCGGGTGGTATACTCTCCTTATCGGTCTTCAGCAGCGTCCATTTTCGTTTTCATCAAAAACCCATTTGCAATGTCCGCTGCAGACCTACTAACAAATTTTTAACAATTTTTCAGTCTTTGGTTCGAATAGTTCCTTCTGACCAATTAGCACGCAAAAAAAACAAAATAAAGTAATATAAACAATATTTCCAAAAATTTGGAAATTCTCGATAGCCAAGCCAAGAGAAGAGTTTTTTAGAAAATTGCACTTGAATGTCCTTTCAACTTTTTTTCACTTTTATTAAGTGGGGATTTTTTTGTTATAATTTATATTTATGATTTGTTATGTCCTAGACTGGTTTCATTTTCACAGGAAGTGTAAATCTGACTTCAAGAGTGTCTAAACAATTTAAAAAACTGTAAAATCACTAATAAATAAAGTCTGTCATCGGTTTATGTACGAGTATACACAAAAGAATAAGCATCTTCCATTACAGCAGGATAATTGATAATAGCCAATAAATGATAAAAAAGAAACGTGAAAATTTAAATAAAATCCAAAGTACCAAAGTAAATAAAGTCGTAAATCCTTCCTTACCCAACTTTTTTTTTCCACGTTTGCCCACTCAAAAGGAACGAACTACGTACGGCTCGTCGAGATCGCAGAAAAGTGGAGTGATTTCGATCGATCGTGGAATCTTCTTTTTTACAGTAATCTTTTAATTACTTGCATACCAACATTGTAAATATATTACCAATTACCAAAACAAAGTCTGCATTCTGCTATTGAGATTTGGGGACACTCGATCCAAATCTTCATCGATGTCGTCTAATTGCTCGCTTTTGTCATTTTTTCTAAATGTATCTTTTTTTCCATTTATTGTTATTTATACAGGTCGATAAATCCGAGCGTTATCATCCTTCATTAAACTTTCAAAACTTCAGTTCGAGTAATTCCGCCCACGTAGTCTGGGAAAATTTTGAAATGTGACTTTACGTTACAATAAAAAAAATCGGTGGCTCGAGGACGCGGCTGAGCCCGTTCTGAATCGCCCCGTCATATATATGCGACGCAGTGCTCGGCTAAGCCGGTCGTATGTATTCTTATGGACCGCCCTGTTTATGGCGTGCAATTTATTTCGAAATCGAAGGTAATGGCCGTCGGTTTACGCTTGCGGGCCCTCGCGATTTCGCCGATGCCCCCTCGTGCTATTTGAGGACCCCGGCCGCGTGGCTGCATTAAAATTTCAAGAGAACATAGAAATGGCCGAAGCGTGCAGCAATATTATTGTCGTATTTCGCATTTATATCGAAAAATTCGCTTTTATTCTCCTAATTTGTTTCATTTCAAAGAAGTATTATTACAATTAAATTACAAATCCTCGTTGGAATGAAAAATTCATAAATCTGCTTAACGGTTTCATGACGTGAGTTGCAGATGGTAATGTTCATTCTTTTTTTTATTACTTTGTCATCACTTTAGGTCGTGGTGTTGATGAAAATAGTTTTTTTTTTTAATATGGTACTGAAATTTTGATAGGGTGACAATTCCTAACACATAGTGAACCAGAGTAATTCATGTCGAATGAGGAATAAAGAAACGAGGCCAGCCGTGACTGAATAGACAAAACTTGTCCCGTCAGACTCGTTGATATCGCGAACGGCATGGATTTGCAGGCTTTACAGAACTTTGGAAAATATTTCGTGGACGTCGCAAAGCTTTTCGCGCAAGCATTGGGTAACATCCTATACACGAATACGACTCACGTAAAGAGGGTGTAAGAAACATACACTGAATTTTTTCCTCGGTCGTTGGCAGTGATTCTCAAATTTCATCTCAAGTTATTCGGTAATTGCACACGAAGTTCATTCCTCGTGCGTTAGGTCAACTATCCGCGCGGTAAATTATTCGTATTTCGGAACTTTATAAGAGTGCCCAAAACTTTGCCCAGTTAGGAAATACCAATAAAACTCGATAGATATCTGTTATCTTGACGAAACGAATTAATCGAGTTTACAATCATCGCATGGAACGTCACAATATACAATCGTTATTTTCTATATTTCCAAACTGTTTAGCAACAATCCAACGACGGAACGGAGTAGTGATTTTTCGCGATTTTCAACAATGAAGTCTGATGTACCGACTGTTATTTTGTTTCGTCTGCAATAGCAAAGATCTTCATCCGTTTCGTCGTGCTCGCTGCAAAGACGGTGGGTGAGATCGGGTGGACGAGTCGCATGGGAACCGGGATCAAAAGAAGAATTATCAGGGTTCTGAGCGCGCGCGGTCCGGGATTTCGTCCCGTAGGAGACTTACCACATGTAAATAAGGACAGAGCTTCTGTAGCTCGTTCCTGTCCTGCGTAAATAACATTTTTCCGATAGTGATGGAATAACTCTCCGCAACGATCCTCCCTCGAACCTGCATCTACATAGTATACGCTACTGTACTTTCTGCGCCTCTTACGCCGCTCGTCCTTGCGATTACCCGAGATATTAGCTTTTCAATTGTCCGCAAAAATGTCCCGAAATGACACTGACGCAAAATGTGAGATAAAAATGATCATTTTGCAGTACTTTATATTATACTGAAATAATCCATCACCACTATGAGAATATAAACATGTCAAGAATAGGTGTGATGATGATAGTAAAATCATATGATGATGATGATATTGTCATCATTTACCATGTTATCACAGACATGGTAGGAGGAATAGATATGGGATACACTTGGTCAACTCCATTGTTCTAGCGTAGTACTATTAAGGAAGAATGATTGGCATCCCAATTAACAACAATGAAAGAAATAACTTGGCATATTTGTGTCATAAATGTTACGTGTGGACAATGCGAAAACTGGACGTACATGGATCGTCCATTGTTCGTACACAGTGGACATTCAATGTATCCCGAATTATGGACGCCCAGTGCTAACCTCGTAGTGGGATAAATTTTTGGTCTCCAGTGAGATGTTCTAGAGTTCATTGAATATCTACATTCGTTGCTTGAAATACTCGATTATCTGGACTGAAGTATAAAATAATGAGAATCGTTAACGAACCAATGATTTCCTTTGGCAAATTGTTCAACGGCAGTTGTATATTAATCTAAAAATTGTCATGAATTTAAGTGGATTAGACCGATATTAGGTCAAAATCATCAGCGACGTCCGCATTGTGTACGGATAACTGACGTCCAGACTCCCGATCGATGTATGTCCAGTTGTTTGCTCATTAGAGAACATATCATTCATTAGTATACATATATTTACGTCTATCATAATCCTATTTCCAGGACTATTTCACTGGACTGATTGACATGTTGCAGACGTTACGTTTAATGTAGTGGGGGAAAATAAACTGTTTAGTGTCATTTATCCCGCAGGTAGAAACCAATGTACGTATAAGTATTTTTGTTTCTCTCTCTTTCTCATCTTTCATTTTTCCCCTGCCCGGACAGCATATTCGGCGTGGCATTGGTAGTAGTAGTTCTACGTTTCAAAATATATGCAAAAGACCGGGGCAACCCGCGCATCCTAACGCGGTACAGTCCGAACCAAAAACTGAGGCTCGATCGGATTTTCATCTCCTGTCGCGAAACTATAAGTGACTCCTATATATGCCAAAATCAGTGAACGTTCTTTTGTATTGCATTAAATTAAAATGTCTTTAATTATCTTAAAACAAGTATCACTTTCGTTTTCTGCAATATTCCGATTAATAAAATGCTCGTGAACATTTTATTGTATTGTCATGAAATATACACGTAAAAAAATAATTTTACACAAAAATTATAAATATTTCTTTGAAAATTGAAAATGCTAAAATTTGTGACATAATATAATGATTAAAAAATATGTTTTAAGGTTGAACCATTTAACTTTTGAAGCCTAAGTGAACTACAGGCTAGAAACCAACATATGGAGAGTTTTCTTCAGACTGTACTCGGGTCCGGTCGGCGTAGTTACCATCGATTTGTGGTCGCAACTGTTTCGCTGTTTAAAAAAGGAGCGCCTGAAGTCTCGAGGCTGGAAAGAAACATCTTTTCCGACATATATATTCGTTTGTCCAGAGTTCGGGCTACAGCGAGTCGGCAATATAGGGTCGTTTCGTATTTTCTCCCTTGTTCGCGTTACATCCTCATAGGATCTCTGGAAAAGCAGATGTGATTCATCTTCTGTTTTTTTACAACGGGTGCCTAATACGTTTTTGTAATTTTTCGTAAGTATATACTAGCGTATCTGTCTTACTTTACCGAATATTTTGAAATCAGATCAAACCGGACAACTTTTATGGAGCTTGGTATATAACTGTCTTATTTTAACAGTCGAGAAGCACCAATATGTACTTGAAACTTCTTAGACGTCCTCGTACGTTTCTTATCCGGTATGACGCCTTGGGAATTGAAATATACGCTCGCATCGTCAAGCGACGTAAGAAGCGGACGGGAACAGAGAAGAACCTACGATGGGAGGGTGGGCCCTTTTTATTGGCTCTGATTTTGCACCCCTAAAGTACTTCCTTCGTTTGCCTCGCAGATTTTCATATGTTTTCAGCCGCTCGGAAAATTAGAGCTTTATACGCCCTTCGACGAGTCTTTTTCCCTCTCGCGAATTTCGCGCTTTACTTTCGGCGCGTGCCATCGACTGCCGTTGCGCCTCACTGGTCGATTTTTATTGCCATATTTTAAAATTACTTCTGTCTCTCACGTTCGCTTACAAATCTTAAATTTGATAAAATGTAATCCTCCATAAGGTGCTGGTTGATAGTAGATTAATAAAATTTCTCACATGAAATAGTTAACTTCATTATTCTATTTTTTTGGTATTCATTCCTTAAAATATATTTTTTCATTAAGAGGAGAAGATCCTTGGCCTGTCGTTTTAACACGTCTTTGTCCGATTATGGATTACCCAGGTGGTCCAAACCAGATAGATATGACGATCCGACCGGTTGCGACCTCAGCCTAGTTTTTCCCTCCTGGATCCATACGCAGATGTGTAACGACATAGGAAAACTACAGAAAACCTATGCCAAGTATATCCAGTATCAGAGCCGTTTTCGACACTGATACTAACCAATTCAAGGATACTTGGTAAGGCAGTGACAATCGTAGTTCATCTTCAGAGAACGCCCATTTGGGGTTAGTAATCCCTCTAAGAAAACGCATGAAAAGTTTCACAACGCTCTTCACGGATCTGTTATTCAAAATGGCGGATGAAAGTATTTAGTTGCTGAAACGAAACAAATATGTATCATAATATTTACAATCTTATTTCATATTTGTAATCAACGATCTTAAAGACCGATGTATAAATGCTCAGTACAAATCCTAGCAAATTAAAAATGTTTGCTCGATATATTGGATCCATCATCTGGAATTTTGAAAACTTCTTTCATATTGGCAATCAGTGACCTCAAAAATCCATGTATACGTTTTTCAGTAATTATCCAGATCAAGTTCTGATCAGTGTCCTGGAGATCCCATCGTCCAAAGATTCACCTTGCACAAACTTTGAGCGTCTTGATGACTTTCAAGCTGGTAATTACTCTTTTCACTGAACAATTGATGCAATCATATTCATAACTTTTGAGTTTGCTCGCTGAAATAGGGTATTATTGACCTAAAACATTCATCGAACAATGAACTAATGAACAACTCCTTTGAATCGCAACAGAATCATTAATGATTCACTGGACATTCCCGACACAGAATCCTATTCTCTTTGGTCGATATCGTCCTGTTAATTAAAGCATATTCAAATAAACATTTAAAAAACGAATAAAAAGGTAACAATGAAACATCAAATAAGACTCTAGTATACCACAAATAAAAGCACACATGTGGCTACGTGTATTACAATACATATCATAGGAAGAACACCATCCCAAAATTGACGTATAAATAGTTAAAACGCTCCGGACAACCTGATGATGAATGCCGACCAGAACGGATGTTCGGGGTCGTGGCGTCATCTTGGAATATGAAATCGCACATTTATACAAAAGCAGTTATCCGGCGCGGTCGCGCGTTGGGCGAGGGTGAGACGCATAAAAAACATATTTCGAGGTCCCGTTAGGACGGTGCTAGGTGGACTTTCGATATAATACATCAACTCAGATCGATACTTCCCCGCAAACTTCGCGTATTCCAATGCCGACCACCGTCTCTCCTTCCTACCACCGCATCTCTCAACTTACTTCGACTCCGCAATCTCGCTTGGCTTCCCCAAATCGAGACAATTCGGCGCAAATGGCGGCCCGATTTCCTCCCGCTTTAACGTATCCACTTTCCCAATGAAGAGCTAAAAACTACAAATCAAATATGGTTTTCCCGTTGATATCAATGATGTTTCACCCTTTCCACATTCAGCGAGGGAATAGATTCATCAGGTTCGGTGATCAACGGCAACCGGCATTAAGGTCATCGTCTGAAAAAACTATTCTCTGTGGCACTAAAAGCAGATCAGATCATGGATTACTTTAAAATTTATATGTTTCTAAATTATCGATTGTGGTAATAGTTGATTGAACAGGCTCTGGTTCTTTTTGTTATGTAAGAACGTCCAAAATTCAACTTCTAAGACCAATAATATGCAAATCCAACATCATGAGGAAATACGTAACATGACCATTACATAATACCACAGATAAAATCGTTAATTAATGATGCTCCCTATCCATTACCATTTCATGTATATAAAGTAAGAAATACTTTTGTTAAAAAACATATCACTCAAGTTTATTAATGACACTGCTCTTAGTGGCCGAATAGTTGCACCTTGCGCCAAAACTTTTCTGTCACTTGATTTTCTCTTTGATCTCTGTGAAGAGGTTTCCGTGTAATAATCCACTTTTTGGTTTTTTTTTCGCGCGAGGATTTCATTGAAATCCTCGAGTGGCGGGTTGGCCGACAATCACCGAGGGCTCAAAATCAGATTACACAATACGGCTGATACCTTACCTGATGCGTTATGTGCGACGTCTAGTCCGGAACTGGCACCATTTTGCGCTATCATGGGAAAAAGGGGTGACGATCGTACGAGCGAACACACTCGCAAAATGTACGTTTACCGTACGTGCATAGGCGCCCAATAGTGCCAGGTAGAGCAGTAACCCTCTCTTCGTCTACCCTATATATGATGAATGCTCGGTTGTGCGCGTACATCGATGCACCTTTATGCTACGACATTAGATAACAAAAAAGAAATGAGGAGCTACGGGAAAACCTTGAAAACATTGAAGGTAACAGTTACATGACATTTATACAATTGTCACTTAACATTATCACAATTGATACGTAAATGTTAGATAGTTGTTGCATTGAAGAAAACTCGTTATAAAAACACGTCACTTAAAGACGTAGAAAGGAACAAAATTACTAACATTTCTCGTCGAAGTCAATTTTTAAGAAATAGGGGAAATGAGAAAATTGTAGAGCATTTCCAGAAGAAGAGACTCACTTAGAGAAGTAGCCGATAGTACGCGGGATAAACGCTTGGGCCATTGGGCATAGGTCAGGCAGAAGCCAATCCTGCTAAACTTTCAGATATACGATAAAAATTGACTATAGGGGACCGATCTCATTTTTGGAAGGAAGAAAGGAACATTGGCTAACTCTATATATTCGCAAGCAACTGCGTAGGAGGGTCACGGAGGAGAGGCTACGTTTTCTACGGACCCTCAAATCCACTGGGTATCGCCGTTTCCTATCCTCCTAGTAGCTGGTTATAGCTGAATTCCCTCTTCAATAAATATAGATGTCCTGCCTTAAGAAAAAGAAGGTTTTTGGCATTTTAGTTTATGACGATAAGAAGTTTAAAAGTAAGAAGTATAAACAGTCCATCATGATTACGGCTATATGGTACGTATCCCCTCCTAATCATTTGTGCGTTATATACGTAAATCTGACAACCAATCAACTTTTATCTAAATAAATATTCCGTCACTTGCAAGACTAATTTCAAATCAAGTTTTCATTGTGTCATAATAATTAATCAAGTTTCGCTCAATAAGATTAATTTAGAGTGCAGCTTTATTTTATTGTGCAGCAACACAATAGCTTTGTAATCGAAAGTTAATGCCTACAACGGTATATAGTTGAGCATCCCTTTGAACCATCAGGGGATTCTCAACTAGCATTATGTTCATTTAAACAAGGAAATATTCCGTTGATCAAAATATCAAGAACAATTAAAGTCGCAATTGCAACTAACGACTATGTCATTTACGACCAATCGCTATATTGGAAGAGAATTTGGAATGTTTTTTTTTTTGCTATTATCAACATAATATTAAAAAGACCTATTCAAATGTAGCACGTTCTAATTTCGTGATAATCGCTGCTCGAACGAGCTCGAATGAAACCGGGAGGTATATCTGGCCTCTCTTATCGACTCGAACAAGCGGTTAAGTTTCGCATAGGTACATGAATAGGTACGTGCCGATTGCACGTCGATGTATATAAATAGGTGTGCGCGTCTCTCGAGAGACGAGGGAACAACGAGGCTGTAGGTGAGACGAGGGTAAGACACTCGAAGCCAGCTCGGGGCGGTTTTTTAAAACCTTGTTGCGGCTCGCTCAATACCAGGGCACCCTCCGCACTGACCAATGGTCGGACTCCTACCCCCACCGTCGGCTCTTGCTGACCAGCCAGGCGATTGGACGAAAGCCTCCCAAGGGATACTCTGGTCTTAGCCAGCAAGGATACTCGCCCCGGATCCTCGGATCCCGCTAACTAACTGAAGAGGAATTACGTACCGGGTGTTCTCGAATTACGCGCTTTTCATTCCCGCTCGCGATTCCTAATTCAATGCATATACATTTTTTTTTAATGAGTTTTGATCCTGTATATACGAGGCTTTTGTAAAAAAAAAATGAAAGGATTTACTGACAATAAAGAACGATGACTCGCGGTCTTAAAGGGTTTTTATGTTTCGGAAATAGAGCCGCAAATGTAGTGCTAAATCTGTCCGGGTCTTCATTGGTATGCATCTGCCGCTCTGTAGATAATCCGAACAGTTGTGCGTCACTCACGTTGCGCAACTTTTACTTCCAACAAGAGCAACCCGCAATTCTCTTTCGTTACGGCAAAAATGTACTACAAAATTTTGTATGGACAATTTTAATACCTATTTACGTAAAAAAAAAAACTATTCATTGTTTCATCAGTAACTGTGATAATTTGATAAGTTAAGGAAACACAATATGCGCGAATTTCAATATCAATAAACAATGTTTTAAATATATTTTTATGCAATAATAACTAGGAACATCGAGGGTCATGCGTATCAAAGTGTTATGTAGAAAAGTAGTGTACCGAGGGAACAAATTGGTTTGATTTTGCTGGATTCAAAATGGATAGACACGAAAGATCTTTGATACCCAATGCAAAGGGACGAGAGCTTTTGTCGCAATGTAATTCCGCGTTGACAAACATCGGAAGGACAATAACAAGACACCCTATAAGCAACTCGGGCGCTTCGCGGCGACCCTGTGAGTTTACACAAGATAATATCGGCCTCTCCTTTTCCTTAGATTTCAAGCCGTTACTAAAGCAGATGGGGTCTTGAAACTTTCCCGAGATGCGGATTAACCTCCATTTCGCCACATGTATCCACTGCAGGAACTAAAAATTGATAAATGATATAAAAGTGTGACATTAACGTCAGAGCAGCTATTAAATAAGGAAATAATGAAAAGGGACAATATGAACGTGGAAAAAATAAAGAAGCAACTACGCGAAACGTGAAGTAATTTAATGACATCAAAGCACAAAGTGCATTAAAACCGAGTCAATTGCAGAGGCAGAAATTATAACGAGATCAGGCAACTGATTCAACTTGCAAATTTGTGCTAATAGTAAAATGTAGCGTAATGTGAAACAGGGGCGGAATTTGAATGGCATTTTCGAAATTCAAAAATATTCAAAATTCACGTCTGACACGGCGCATACGGCTGTAATTTCGGCGGCGAAACCTGAAGTACGTCCAACCTGTCCAAGTCTAAAGGCTATTTGCATAGGCGATATTATACCCACGTCTCTCCGCCTGTCCTGCTCTTTCTATCTTTCCTAGTCCGACTCGCTGAACGACTGAATCGCTCCTCTTTCTCTTTCTCATCCTCTTTACATTTCTCGCCTTCTCCGTCGGCTCTTGCTTTTCGCCTACTGTTCCCTTACTCGCCGCGAGGACGTCTCGAGATCTCGGGAATTGGATTAGTAGAGGTTCACCCGAGTAAGACTTGGACTATACTCAATTTGAACTAAGATCGCGCACTGGAATGGGCGAATTGCCAAATCAGTTTTACGTGATCACCTATTCAGAAAGTTATCCGTGATCGAATGGGAATATTTTACTTCCGTCGAGGATTGAACGTGATAAATTTACCACCTTTTACTTCTCTTATGGACGAGCGAGTACATCGTTTAACAAGTCTACAACATTCGTTGAATTAGGCGACTTTGTAACTTAGCACCACGTACACATGGCTCGACAGAAAATTTAACGCGTTAGTTCATTAATTCAAAAATTAGCCCTTTTTGTAGGTAAAACTTCGTATAATGGAGTCTCCTATTCATTTAAAACGACCCTATGTACACGATACACACCCTGAGAAAATTTACATTCTGACCAGGCACTGATCGATTTGACAGCCCTAAAACCCACCATCCTTCCTCCGCCTTATCCTAGTATACGCTTAGTCCTCTTCCGCGATCTTCCCCTTTGTCCTGCTTATTCGATAAGACCGATGGATACCCGCGCCGCTGAAGGATGTTACAGTCGTTTTTGCGCAAAACCCAGCGTAAAATGGCATCGAATCGGTATAAGCGTAAAAAATACGATTTCAGCCTCCGAGGCAGTTAATTTGGAAAATGGGGTTGTATCGCCGACTCGAACATGGCTATACTCCGCACCCCGCTGACCCGGGCCGTCTTTTGCCGCCGATACTGAACCGATCCCGGCGGATCCTAATAAAAAGCATCCCGGAGACCGAAAGCCGAGGTATGGCGGGGTCAGAAGTCCATTCGGAAAATGGAGGGACTCGCTCGTCCAACTAAATCTACCCGATAACGCGGTCCTATTGTCCACGTGGAATTTATCCGAAGCCTCAGCGCGTCAATAATAAAGAGAATCAAGACGGAAGGTTGGTAGGTACATGGATGTTCTGCATCATCAGTCAACGTGTCTGAGCAACGTCGCATGATGTTTATCGAACGATTTTTAAAGATTTTTCTGGGACAGGGCATTGGGACGAAAGTTACTCGGCCTGTTAGCAAGACGTATGGGAGACGGCTAGTCCTGGCCAGGGTTCGACTCGACTTCCGACTTTCCCTGCAGAAAACATTGAGTTTGAGGGTAGCGCTCTCATCCCCTTGCCAGCTTTCCAGAGACGCTATAAATTTTATCCCACTCCTCGTTGTTATTTTCTCTCTCTTTCTGCTACTTTTTCCCTCTCTCCGTCTCTTTCTCTCTTTGTTCCGACAGGAACGCTACTCTCCACACAGTAAGGGTTACTTCGGACGAAAGACCGAGAAACAAGCATGAGAAAGAAAAGGAAGATTGTGGAAGTAAATTGTTGTACACCTAATTGCATCCAAGTAGAAATACTACCTTTGTACCAACTAGGACCTCTGTTAATCCGAGTAAAACGTTTGCTACGTGTGCCACTGCGCTAGGGCATTTTTTACAAATCGCATATACGTGCTCTATTACTAATTATGCGTAACGATAATTTTGACATTTTCTGCAACCGACTGCTTGTCACACCTGAATAGTTTAACACTTTTTCCTAATTTCTGTCACGATGAAGCTAATTATCATAGATCTCCGTTATATATGTAGGTATCCAATATGCAAAATCGATTTTGCCACATCAAAATACATTATTGGCAGAAAAATATTTTATAATATCTAGCCGAAAATTTAGCGCTCGTCTGCAGATCCTGATGGGATGTAACAATTAAATTCTAAGATCTAATTCTATACGTATTAAATTGCACTACATTTATCACACATCATCAAATGTATAATGGCATATATTCTAAAATTGTTGTCTTGAATATCCACAAATAAACAATCATCCGTGTACAATCGCACGCAGAACCAGTGAGAAGCAGAGGAATTCGATTTAAATGTGTTTATACACTTTCTTATGCAATTTTACGCTCAACTGAGCTTCGAGACTCGCGACTGTAGAAGGTTGAAAGGCCACCGCACGAACAAGCCCGTCCGGGAGTTCCTTCCGGTCAGGAAATCTTCACTTGTGGACTGCGGTAACGCAAAACTAAATCTCACAGAGAATTTAACACCCTTCGTATGAAGAAACCTTCGATTTTACTACATTTGCTTTACTTTGATTTTTTAAAACAATTTCAAAACAGAGACGTCATTATCAAGCTGCAACATTTTTTAAGGTCTTTTTTAGGCAATTTCTCACAATATACAAATAAAGCAAAATCACCGAATATATTCCTCAGTTCGTTAATAAAAGAGAAGAGATGGACTTTCCTTTCCTGGCACGTCGTACACTTTTCTCGACATATACGCGACGACGCGCGAGCAAGAAAAGGAGATTCGCCGACGCGCGTTTTCCACGAGAACGACCCTATATCGGAAAGACATAAATGCCCGGAATCTCGGCCGTAAATTAGGATTCGACAAAATGCCGGACTCCTTAACATCTCTTCTTTTTCTTGACGACCTATGTGCTTCTTATCTTGCACTAAAAATGCGACTCGTGGCCAATTCGAAAACGATCGGAGGGTGACTTTGGCAAAATTGTGAGAGTGACCACTGCATTCGATCGTTCCAAGCTTCGATCAAATTTTTCTTCATTTATATCAAAAAGTCACTTCCAATTGTGGAGCGAGGACTGTTGCCGAGAAGAAATATACAAAACGGACTTACCATGGCACAATTGTTGATTCAATTTTTAGTAATATAGAAAGTGCTGTAACGAGTTCTCTACTCCATTCGACACTTAACGATTTCAAAAATGTCCCAGTTAAAATAAAGTTTGCTATTGTCTTTTTACGAAAGATTTTGAAATAAGTCGAGTCTTCGAATCGTGTTTATTTTAAATAACGCCACCATAGTAAAGACAAAATGTACTGAATTGTAGGAGGAAAACTAAAGCATATAAAGAAGGGTGGAAAGGCCATTAAAAGAGTTAAGAACTTTTACGATGTCGAAGGTATGCATGGGTAACAAGGGCGGTACGACGATTTCAAGAATGCGAAGCACGTTCTCAACCAATGCTGGCAGCCAGGCAGTAAAACAAATACCTCCTACCCTTCTTACTGCTGTACTAGGTGTCCCGCTGTAATATGACTCCGCTCGCGATGTTCCCGATGCTACTGTCGCTGATATGCAGACATCGCTCTGTCATGTCGTTTCCAATGCGAATGGGGCTAACTTCGCGAAAGGCCTTTCCGCGGTTCTCCATAGAATACTGAAGCCTAGGGAAGCGAATGGCGTAAAAATAATGTCTGCCTGCCTTATACAAGGATTTATATATATTTCACGCCGTATTCCCTCTCTTTTCTAAACCAATCGTATAATCAGTGTAATTCGACGGAATACGATTTTTACGGTTATATGACACTTCTCCGTACACCATTTCATCTTTTGACATTTCACCCTTTTCACATTTCACTTTCTGGATATTTCACATTCCGGGACACTTCACTTTCCATATCACTTAATCTTGTAGGACACTTGACCATCCAGTATACTACACCTTATCGGACACTCCACCTTCCATGTCATGTAATTTCCTGAGTCGTAATAATTGTAAGTGTTATAATTGCAACACACCACTTTCCTCTTTGCCTTGAATAACTGCTAATCCTTAGAAATCTTTTTGAAGAATTTGAAAGAACTTGTTATATAGATAGTCTAACTTAACCATTGCTCGACAGTGTACGTCGACCATCATGATAAAAAGGCGCAATTATAAATATCATGTATTTGATAATGGATGTAATTAACACATGACAGCCACGCTATTTCGTGTTATGAAAGCACGGGACCAACGTCGCGCTTATTTGTCATACGGTAAACAGCACGAAACAAAACTCATTGAGAAGTCGCACAATGACTGGCATGAACCCGAAACGCTAATGTCCTCAAAATGTCCTCTTAACAATCGAGGAACAGATGATCGACGGCTGAAAGAAGTGGCCAATGTGGGTCGGTTTCGGCATTTCATGTGACACACACGTCAGGATTTTTTGTTTTCCCATCCCTGCGATTGAATGCTTTCGCCCTCCTTTGTCCCGCTGCTTCTTCGCCGTCTACTATTCCTCGCGTCCTTTTTTAATTTAGCATCCGTCGCTACGTGAACTCCCCAAACAACTTTCATCCGAGTTTCTAAGACTTATTTAGTGTTTTGATGTCGCGCTTGTATAAAGGGTTGCTCTCAGATGTACTTTTTCAATTCCAACGAATTAAAATGCGAGCAAGGCCATGTACTACGTTGGGTTTAATATTAACAGTTTGTTTAAACGGGGAATATTCGGAGTGCAGTAAGGGTAGTTAATTGTGGCGACTATTCGCCATCGGGGATTTGGAAATGCCTACGGTAGTTAACGATGTGAGATGATCAAGCTGATAATGCGGTCCCCTCCTTAGGAATAATGTCTTTGGTATTTAAACTATTTTCATTCCACTGTACTTAATTATGTTATATTAATATAAATCTTTAAAAATGTGATACAATCAGTGATACAAAATTATTAAGAAACTTTATTTTATAAGTGATATCTCAGAGTAAAATATATTTGAAAAATTTTAAAGAATATATTCGTAGATAGGTATTATTGACTATAGTCACCTGTGCACCTGCCATTTGCGATCCAGTTTCCTGCTTTCGGACGCTGATCTTTGAACTTTGTTGTTAACCGAAAAATGAAATGAGAAGGCCAATAATGGACGGATCGCGTAATTGTTCGGGACAGAGGCGATGGACCAGTTTTCACCTGATCTAGAGCGGAATCAGTTTTCCGCTAAAGAGACGAGACGAAAGGTCAGTGATTTCGGATTTGGGACACGGGCATGGAAAAACCTGTCTGTCTGTTCGCGTGCCAAGGTCCTGAATTTAGCTTCACCTCTTCCCCTCGCGATCTTCCCCCGACGCTGACTCCGCTCCCTTTCACGGCTCGTGCTCTAGAGGTGGAGAAACTGGTCCATCATTGGCATAAGGGGATGCTGCCCTCGACGACAATGGCCACTGTCCACTCGGAGGGCGAATTCTAAACCGCAAAATGCACCCAGTTGGCCTTTGACTTTTATCAAGGCAATAGGGAGGATGCTCGCCCCTTTCGAGTCTATTTACGCTTTCGTGCTTTTTGCTGCATGAAACAAGATGATGATGAGTCAAGAATTAAACGCGGCGAAATTAAAAGGATTCTTCACGAGATCAATGTTACGCAACAAAAGCATTTGTTCACACCCTAAGCAATGTTTCATTTTTCTTCCAATGAGATCAAGTTATAAGTCGACCTTTTTCTTGATTCGATGATATAATGCTATTTTAGGGATCGAAATATAAGTGAATAATTTTGCGCTATGATTAACCAGAGATAATTAGGACAAGCAAGTGTGTAGTTCAGTATAGAGAAATGCGTAGCATCTCTAATTTCTTAGAACAATATTGTTTTTGTGCCTAATATCGAAAACTGTAATGTGTTTGCTTGCTTGAATAAATTACTGATTCGTTATTTTTATAATTAACCTCTTAAATCTTGGAATAGGTTAACGACCTTTTGAAAATTGAAAGCATATTTTATTAAAAATAAACTATTTTGCTATTATTACCAAACTGATGACAAATTGGAATTTCAGTCGGAAAGTCAATGAAAATGTACGATGACAAATGATAATTAACAAAAATTGTTGAAACAACAAAAATAAACAAAAAAGATGAAGTCATTGTCACATATCCGAAAAATTCGCGATTTGATTGGACTATAAAATGGATTATTTTGGATTGGTTCCATAAAATATTTGGATTCACAATTCCATGATACATTTTGGGGCAACAGATATTCTATGTTTTCAAATTTTTTGTAGATAGACAAAATTAAATGTCGATTTAATGAATAATTTATGTAAACACTAAAAAAATGGGTGTAAACACTAAAAAAATTGGGGTTTACACACAATTGGGTGTCATTTCGGACACCGAACATATTTTTTTCTGTGAGGGATAAAGAAAATAAAAAATAAAATATTTTAATTTCATTCGATCGAAAACTGTATTCCAAATGTTAATTACAAGGAGCTATCTCTTGAGTGGGGCTGGCAACTTCCCATCTTCAAGGGGACACGTGGTGCACGAGGGGGATGAAAATCTTAAATGACAACATGGTTCAAGTAGGGACCATTTGAAAGGTCTTTTCGAGAGGTAAATAAAACAGTTAGTAGACATATAGGACTGCGATCACTTATTGAGGAGTTATTTGAGTCATGAAACGCTAAAACATCAGATATTACATCAAATACTATTGATAAAAATAGTAATAAACGATAAGAAATATATCACTAGAGGATCGATAATAATTCGAAAGCGGCCAATATGTATCCGAAATTAAATGACATTTTTAAAAGTGTAATCATACATTTAAATATACATATTAATAGTAAGTAAAATTCTTCCAACGAAGTGAAATGAACAGAAAATCATACGATGAATTCATATAAAGGCACGTGTTAATTTATACGGATCCATGCATTAAATGCATTCAACCACTCAAATTCTGTAACAGTATTAGACTAACGGAATTTTTTGAAAGATTTTCGTTTCCTCTCTCTCTCCGTCGATAAAGCTGGGAACGTCGGTAATCCGTTTAATCCTAGTTCTGTAGGTAACGAGTTTTCTTCTATGCGTATACGCGGTCGGTACTTACCTCGCGAGCAGTTTCTGGGTATAGTAGAGCGCTCAGTAGGTAACCTGATTCTAACACTTGGTTACCTGCATATGGTAAATCAAGTCCGAATAAAGTTAAGTTTATTTGTATATGAATATAATATGAAAGAATTTTTTTAAATAAAATTTACTATACCATATCGCAATTTTACTTTAAATGGCAATATGCGTCAATAATTCGATATTTTCGGAAATTAATAAAATTGGATCAGAGTAGCCTACATTTTTAATAAATCTATAACATAGTGTTTGCCTCCTGTTGTCACTAAGCAACATGTTCCGGGCAATAGACGTGTCAGATACTGTTCGGTACAGTTTCGAGTGTTTTTATGGATTTTACGGAAACAGTGACAACCGTGCACATATCTTAATAACTTTCGCTGTACATTAGAGTTTATCGAACCGTTGTGAATGAAATGAGGAGATATTAAATACAGTAAAACAAAACTTCCTATTTTTCGAAAAAGTCTATTTGCAACATGGAAAAGGAACGAACATTGTCAGATGCTCAACAATGCAAGTTACGACGTATGCAAGAATTGACAACCATATTAAAGGTAAAAAAACTCGGTTTTCATTAAGTACAAATAAATGTTTACGCATACGACTACTATTAGTTTACGCTAGTACCATGTGCCTATCTGTGTTATTTAATTTTTTTGCGAGGTTTTTTATGCAAGTACTATTACTTCAATCCTTTTATTCCAGGACACAGATCGAAATCTAACAATATGCGAAGAAATCCTTGCAACTTATATGAAACAACGATTAAAGGTAATGTCGAAATTTGCACTCTAACTGCCATATACTGACACAAATATAGGTGATATTTACACAGTGCTTTATTTCTAAGCTCACAGAATACAAGCGCGGCCATTTGCTCACTGCAATAGACTTAAGTCTAACTTAAAATTCTAAAATCGATATTCACATGAATCGGTATATTCGAAAAAATGTTAGGTACATGTAAGAAAAAAAACTGCTGTTTCGAAGAAACATGAAGAAAGTAGATTAAAAAGTGAGGTGAGTCTTTTTTCACCATTTTCCATGCCAACCGCTATTCCACCCGTGTCCACTGTACAAGGTTGGCCAACCACTATTAATCCAGCCTCCGTGCAATCCGTACCCGTGCAGACCAAGTCCACCCCATCCTCCCCACAACCCATGACCCAATCCTAGGGTTCCGTACCTGGAAGAACATATCACAATGACACATAACTGTATATAGATAGATAATATACATAAATAGAAAACCCAGGGGTATTATAATTATTCCAAGCGAACACATGAACACCCGCGTTATTTGAGTTTACACAATTCAATTAATTTGGAATTTCTAAAGATTATATAGCTAGATTATATACAGAGTTTTTTTAGTGTCTTTGTGAACGGGTTTGAGTAACTATATGTATAAACACCATATGTACATACAGTGGATATCCAATTCCGTGTCCAAGGCCGATACCATGTCCAAGACCGATACCGTGTCCAAGACCGAGGCCATGTCCGAGACCTATAGTGTTCCAACCACCAATGTAACTTCTTTTACCGAGTTTTCTGTCATCGGTAACGACTGCTCGATTTTGTTGTTCATCGACGACCCTCAGAGGATTCGAGGCGACGTTTAGTTCTACATATTTCTGAGATCCAATAGCATGGCCCCAGGCCAAACCCACTAGTGACAAAAGGAGCTGAAAGATAATTTGAAAAATGTAATTATTCAAATTGAGAGAAATCTCCCAAAAATAAATATCTTGAAAGGTGCAATAAAAAGGATTTTTTAAGTCAAGTAAAATATTAAAGGCATGAAACGGTGAATTTAAGAAGATAATATTCATCCTAGAATTTATAGAATCCTATTATAATATAATAATATCTATTCTTACGGCTTTATTTCGATACAATACTTGAGGAGTATAGCTAAACTTTAATAGTTAATAAACAAAGCGCTCTCACGTTATCACTACTAATGAGATCACAATGATTGTCACAATAAATGTTTCAATTTCTTCTTCGAAACGATCTTAAACAACCTTTCACTGGACTCCACTGCGTTTCGTGCAAAACTAATCCAAACCTCAAGATGATTTAAATTTCCAACGACCGTACTACCAATACTTCAATTGTTCCGGAATACTCAAAATGGTTCGTCAAAATAGCAACGAATAAAACTCTTACCAGTAACTTCATTACTCTAGATCTAACGTATCGTAACAAACTGACATGAGAAACTGAGCTTAACACATCTTTTATACCTCGTTCAAGACAACTCGTTTACTGGATTATGGCGAATTCTTAGTTCCCTTGACTGACAACTCTGACCACTCCCATATATAAAAGAATAACAAACTGCACGTTGATCACGAATCAATACAATCGGCAAACAGGACATTCATTTATTTTGAGACTGCCACAGATCAACATGTTCGGAAGAGTAAATTTTCCAAGACATTGTCGGGTGGCTCCTCGACGATGAAAAACTAGAACCACATGTACGTCGTGGTAAAAGATAGCCAATGGCGATTGACCCTGAATACATCGACGTTCATTTATGTACGAGATGTCAGAGCTTGGCTGCTTTTTCCTCGATTAAAATTAAGAAAATATGATTGATTTCACTGCTCGAAATCAATCACTGTGATACCGATGCGGTAACAAGCCGATCACTGGCGGAATCCGTAACTATAAAGAAACGCACCGTTTATAGACACAGATACGTCAACTACCGGTTCGTCGCTCTCGTAATTGTATTCTGCTTCTCGTACATGAGATCATTAATGGAGAACGACCGTTTTCCAAGTTTAGATCCGCTTATACGTAAGTTTTACGTGCGTTGCTGTCCGACGCGTGATCCATGCTTGTAGACATCACGGATTACATTAAAGAAAGGACACGCCTTGATAATTGCAATCGTTCTCAGATATTCTTATGGCATTGATCGTTTCCTACTTTCTCAGTGACGTACTAAGAAACTGACAGGGAAGTTTAAACGTGTTATTACATCAAAATCGGGCTTAAATTAGGGTATTTTAATTCCATTTATATTTGGTTGGATGTTGTTTCGTTCATGACAATGATGTTTGTTTAAAGATCGTATAGATTTGGCTGTTAGGGTATTAGATTCTTCATTCTTAGAAAAAGGACATAGAAATAGGTGAGATTGTGTATGCTCCCAGACAGCAGACATAAAAAGGAGTTCAGAATGATCTCAGAATGTACTCTAAAAGAGGTCAGATGCGCCACTTTCTGAAGTTTTTCTGAACACGATGTCATTATGTGGTCTTTATGACCTCATGCTCAGAAAATCCTCAGAAAGTGACGCATTATCTGACCTCTTTTGGAGCGCATTCCGAGATCATTCTGAACTCCTTTTTATTTTGCTATCTGGGAAACGTCGATTCTGGATTACGCATATATGCAGCAAATTACCGACACAAATAACTTGTCAGTTTTTTTCCCTAAGAGAAGTAAAAATCCGACCGTGCAACCTCGTCATGGTACATCTTGGAAATGGTAATGCCAATTGAATATGGGAAAGCTTTCGGTCATTATTTTTAGTAAAAATTTGAGATTTTTATTTCGTTTAATGCGACTTGTACAGTATTAAATTATCTTGAACATGATGAGGGTTGAATTCGACAATAATAAGGCCCCAGTTTACCCATACAGTTTACGTGTTATTCAGGGGACTTCTATATATTTACACTTTTTTAAGTCTATATTTGTTAACTGCAAACCGATTTTAATATCGGTAAATAAATGAAAAAACTGAAATTAAAAAATGTGTGATAAAAAGCTGATTTGACGAGGAATGTCCCTAAATTTGATTTAAGTTTTTGTAAGGACTTTAAAATTTTAGTCATTCTACTGTCAGTTCTGACGAAATCGTTGGGACGAAAAGTGGGGACGAACATATTAGAAATGCTACAATATAATAAAAGATTAGTTAACGTAAAAAAATAAAAGATAAATTGATAAGATAATGAATAATTTTATAATTAGGGATAAATACTAGGATAATTAATAAAACAAAAAATGTTCAGAACAAGTATTTAAAAATAAAACGAACAATAATACTGTATTCATAATGATGAACCCAACATAATGACAATCAGCGCGATAACGTTACAATAAAGTTGTGACGAAATTAGAAGAATATTTAATAGTAAAAGAATAAAAAAAAATTAAAAAAAAATAGAAACTAAATGAATAAAATGTAGAATTATTAGAAATCGAGTGTCAACATAACACATTTTGATTGAAGTACTTCCGAAATAAACAATAGTCAATAGGATTAAACCTTTTCAGATTTATATCTTATCACCAGTCACATTGATAATTCCAAAAATGTTCGATAATTAATACATTAATAGTACCTATATAATTCTAAAATTAATTAAGAAATTAGAAATCTCATTGATGATAGCTTTCAATGTAGCGGTCAAGTAATGATAATAAATCAGGAAAATTTGACGATCACTTCTTTAAGTGATCAAATTAAAGTCGTTAAGTTTCCAAATGTCAATGAACTCAAGCGCTATCACAAAAAATTAATCGAAGCGGTTTAATTGCTTAATACAATTTCTCTCATTTCTGGTAATGCAGGAAATTTAACGGCCATTACGCAATCCTTTCAACGATCCTTAATTATCGTTATTAGTTCATTCATCCTCATTATACGATTAGATAAAAGAACTTTTTACATTCATAATTCAATTTGTCTGAAATTAACGAAAACAATTAACGTTCTCCAAGCTATTCGTAAAAGTGACCTGTTAATAAAACGAACATTAAAATTGTATCGAAACGTCTACGAGTTCAATTCTTGATGTTTTGATTTTTTAAAGTAACTATAGCAATTTTTATTTCGCTATTATTTTATCTTAATAATTTGTTTGCGAAATAATCGCAAAGTTCGCAAAACGGAGTTCACCGGCGAACTTGCCGGTGACGTCACAAACCATACGGCATGAAGCAATTATTTATATTAGTATAGAATGGATAAAAACTGATTTAAATGCAAGGCAAATATTTGATAGTATATAATAGCGATCGGCAAAAAGAGTCTGCAATTTCATTACAAATTTGGCGCGATCTTGTATTTGCTTCTGAGCCACAACCCAGAAGAAAATACCGGATACTTTCTCTCTACAATGCACCGCAAAGTCAATTCGTTTTACTTTCTCGAATGAATCCAAGATCACTGTTTAGTCGTCAGTTCTTAGGATGAATTCATTGGAACGACACGATTAAAAAGTTATGACCAATATAAATATTTTTATTTAAATTGGTTTAATTTGTTTTACAAATTATAAGAAACTTCTTGCTTTGAATTTTCTATGGAAAAGTGATCTGACAATTTTAACTTCTATGTTGATTTATAAGATTTGAGTACGTAACTGTGTAATATATTTACCTAACCATTACTTTAGAACGTGCGAATTATTCTATAAAAAAAACTTGAAAAGTGTCAATGTTTTAACCAGATATCCACATAACTTTGGACACGTTTCAAACTTCTTTCTGCACTGTGCGTGCCAGACGTCGCGCTTCGATGAGTGATTACGGTTTCGCTTTTGTCTCTCTTACAAGTCAGTGAAAGACCACAATCTATTCAATTGCGATATGCCGACGAAATGTAAAAAGACGTTGTTAGATACTTCGAAGAAACTTGTAAAAGACATTATAATTTATTTGTTTTAATAACACATTTAATAACCCATGTTCTTCAAGATTTGTAAATAAATTTCCATATATTTATTCGAGTGGATTCCACGTCCCACGTCAAGTTCGTCCAAAGTGTCAACAATAATGGAGGGAAAATAAAAGTAATGCAAAAAAAAAAAAAAATGTTTCATTCATTATAAATTTTCAATTGTACTTTTTCCACATAATGCAGCCGCGATGTTTGTGTAACACTCAGTAAGCGGTTATCGATAATCTGTTAAGTTTTTTTTTTTTTAACGAGCTGTCGCCGTCATTGTTCCGGTTCACTTGACTCAAATAAACGGGTAGTGCTGTCCAACTGAAGAGAAACTCGACGGACTTTTCCGATATTATGCAAAAAGATATCCCCACCTACAAAATCCTTGTTTAATTCAACTGCTATTTGCTAGAAACGTCAGTTTGTGCTAGATGCCCGGATAGTTCTCACTCGCGTTTAGGCCGGTCTAATTGATTGTTCGCAAAGATAATAAAAGCATTCCAAGGAAGCCAAATGTCCTAAAGAAAGATTAAACACGTGCTACGGGACCTAACAGATAGAAACATGAAATAGCAAAGGACAGTGCTTCAGTAAATGCGATGGAGACGTGTTTGGTGCTACAGAGTGTGCTCTTGTTGTTGTTTCTTTACACATCGAATTCAACAGCGATAAACGATGATCAAGACGTAAGAGATGCTGACAGTTATTTCCTTGTCAGACAAGGAAAGAATTTGACCAATGGTTTTAATGTATTCGAGCTCCCGAGGGACAAAAGAGCATTAGGTTTTCTCTTGCGGGGATTCATGGAATCCATGGGATACACCGTAGCTCCGGTACAATTAGCATCGCTTATGAATCCAAGTACAGCCGCCACGGGTCAAATGCCTACTGCTGCTGTGCCCCCTACCGTACCTACTATGCAACCAGCCGGCTCAGCTAGTTCTCCAAAACCTGCCGTCGCTAATTCAACGCAGAGGCAAAGGGAAACGATTAAATTCACGGGAGTCGTTAATTTCGGAAACACTTCTAATGCCAATTTATTAGATCATCTTAAAAGGTACGAGACTATTTTTCACGGGCCAAAGAACGCGACAGCAGCTCCTCCCCCAATGCCTGCACCAGTGCCCCCGCCAAGACCCCCTCCGACAAAACCGCCAAATTTGTCGTGGAAACCACCGATAGATCCGCGATCATTACCGCCACTTCTGGAACCCTACTTTGTAAAGATTCCTCTTCCGATTGCACCAGATCTGAAGTTACTTTCTGCCGTAATGCCGTTTAAAAAAACCTCGGAAAAGGAATACAGTAATCACGAAGACGTGGAAAAATATGAAGAGGAGAGCAAGGAGATTGATTCTCCGCTGCAAGTGAAAATGTATGACCCACCTGATGATACTAGTCGTAATATTTATAATTACAATGGTAGAAAACCGATTGAAAGTGACTCCGAAGAATCGGAAGAAACCGAAGAAAATGATCGCGAGGAATATCAGAATCGAGATGCGAAAAAGTCCGAAGATGAAGATAGCACAGAAAACGACAAACATTCGGAAAACGACAAAGATTATGATGACGAGGAAGAAGAAGAGGAGGAGGAAAATAGACCAAAGAAAAGTCAGACAAAATACGATGACTCTGATGATGACTATCCGGTAAAGGAAAAAAGTGATAGTCATCCAAAACCCAATGATTATAAAAAACGAAAGGACATACATGATTACAAATATAGAAACAAATCCCACGACAACAAAAATCAGAATGAAGAGTCTCATGACGAAGGTAGTGTAGAAGAAGAAAGGTACCCACCGGAGAAGTACAACAAACAAATCCATCCATCAAAGGATTATAGTGAAAGTACAGAAGAAGAAAGCGACCCACCTGAAAAATACTACAAAAGTCAAGCAACCAAAAACGATGAGGAAGAATACGATGGAAGTGACGTTGACGATGATTACCCTGGTTTCAAAAAGTTCACTGATTTTGGGGATGATGATGAAGACGAAGAAGCAAGATCACCAACTATTAAAAAAACTATTAAAAATATTCCCTATAAGCCGGAAATTAAGGACAACGAAAGATTACCAATCTCCTATGATCGGGAAAAATCGAAACACGACCAACCAATTCAGGATAGTTACGGTGAATTCTTGGAAAAACCTGGAAATTCTGACGAACGAGTGTCAAGTTATTTCTCGATGTTTAAAGATACAGGAACAGAACCTTACAAAAAAAAGAATCTTCCGCAACGTGAACGGCAACCTAAGAAAATAAGTAGTGCTTCGAGTAGACGACATAAAAGCGACTATAATCCAAAAGATGGATATGATAGAATAAAAAATGAATATACATTACCAGCGGAAAATAAGTACGAAGAATACGAATTAGAGAATAAGCAATATCCAAAGAAATCACAGCAAGGGAACCTTGAGAACTCGAATGAGCGACTTAATAATGATAAAACGGAAAACAATTATAAGCGACGTTTAACAAATAGAGTGACAAAGAAAGCAAAAGGATCGAATGACTTCACACCTACGGACAGTTCAAAGAAACTCACCAATAACCGCGGAAGTCATAGATATTCCATAAACTCCAATGATGGAAATAAGACTACCTTGGGCGTTAATGATAATTACAGTAAAAGCAACGATGAAACGGGTTCGGAAGAAAATCATCTACATCCAATAAAAATTAATTCAACCAACGTTGAAGCAAATAAAGTATACAAGAAGTCAAATTCGTCCGGGGGACGTTATCGAAAATCAAGAGACTATGATGAACAATTATCTGGAAAATTTGGTGACAAAGTTTCAAATAAAACTCCATTCCACGACACGTCAAGACAATTAAGACTATCCGAATCCAAAAAACAACCAGGAAGGTTTCGAACAAATGTAATTTCTCAGCCAAACCCAGAGTTTGAGGAAAGGTCCGGAACGCCACATCCGGAAGTCGATTTGCCAGAACGAATTATTCCAAAATACCTTCACGAAAGCGAGAGCAAAGAAACGCAAATGTGGCCAGCGCGATTCGACTACACGGATTTGAAGCCTGATAATGTTCACCAGCAAACGAAACAAGACGTATCCAGTGATTCCGTCCCACAGAAGAATCGTCGAGTTTTGGCAAAACAAACATCTAAAGTGGACAAAAATGACAAAAAGTACGATAACGTAACGAAGCTGTCAATAAAGGGTCACGTTTTGTTTCATCAACCGAATTCCACTGTCCCCATTCAGAATCAAAAAAATTCTCGACGTGAAGAAATGAAGAAGTTACATCCCAATCGTGACGATATTAGAGAACCTAAAGAAAAAGTATCAAAAGCGTATACCGATAAACCTAAAGCGCCTGATGAGAATGTAAAATTCATCAATTCAGGTTATCCTCCAAATGCGGAAGTGAATTTCGATAATATTCATGATTATTATCCAATCCCAGGATACTCTCGAGGCCCTGACATTTATAGCCAATTCTTTCCAGCAAACGGTGAATCCTATTCTGCTTTTACTGACTACGGAGATGGTGTAATTTTCGCAGATGATTACACTGATCGTGACGGCGGCGTGCGACTACCGCAAAACCCTAATCCTAATTATGTACCACAGCAACAAATCATAGCAACAACACAATTAGATGATCCCGAAAGCGCTCGGGAATTTTTCGATATTACCAAAAGTGACTATGATTTTTCTACCGACAAGTTGCCTACTAGAAAAGTTGACAATGTCCAAGTAGCAGAAACAGTTACTAATACCGAAGGAAATGGAGATATTTTGCCAATCATTCCAGAACCTGCACCGTATTACTACGACGAAAGACTGACGGAATTCACGGACGAACCAGAAAGTGATACTGAAGTACTGAAGGTTAACGAATATCGAAATAAATTAGATTCTGTCAAAGTTACGAAATACAAAGAAGATCATCCTGAGGGCGTTGAAGTTTAAATTCTTAAAATCGCCTAACCCGAATTCACCTTGTATCTGCTCCAGTTTGACAAAACAGTTAGTTCGCAATGAAATTATTTATAGTTAAGACAGTATTGTTTCCAACTGCTGAAACTACATGTATTTAGATTATGTTGCACCTAAATGGATTTGAATTGATCCACAATCGATATAATCCTATATGGCTTTGGATAGTTTGTTTCTTATACGTTCCTAAACAAAATTTTTTCATGAATAGATCATAAGAAAGTGCAATACTTTTTGCTCTCGAAATATATGAATTACCACTACTATTATTAAACGACAAATATCAGCTTTACTCATTTTTAGACATAAGTATACTGTGTTATAAGAAATTATATTGTCTCGTTTGTTGCAGGAAAAAAGAGAAGAGCTTTCACGAGGAAACGAACTAGAGACCAAAATCACGGAAATTTTGGATAATTTAAAAACGAGACTGTTAGTCGAATGATGCAAAGAACAATGGGCCTGGTAAAAGTTATAACCTATCCATCGTGCAATAAATGCAATAAACATTGATCGAGCGTTATTTAGTTATACATATCGCTTTGGAATATAGAGTTTATTATTATAAGAAAAGCATTATTCTCGAGTATTAATATCGATTTTTGTGTGGGTAAGAGTACCAATATCGGTAAATTTTAATCTAAGATTTAGAATGTATGAACATAGTTTGCTGTTAAATTCGTGTATTATTATCGAGACTCGAAGTACGTGAATTTATGAACAATAGAAATGCGCCATTGTCTTATTTATCACTTCGAAATACAAAATTGTTATTAAAAATGAATTGTTATACAATAGCGTATTATTTTTATATATACGATAAATAAACCTATTCTATTATGTTTTTTACAAAATGCGTTAAACATTTAGTTTCCTATCACAATTTCTAATGCAGAAAATATTTCTACGCGAAGTTATATAAGTAAAAACCGTTTTCATGACCAATACAATTATGTTCGTATAATAATACTATCGTTTTAAATTGATTCGCCGAATCTCAAATCCGCAATAAGTAGAAAAAATAGTTTAACGAGTTTTTGTAGCTTGAAAAAAATGTCATTTTGCAGTTTTTCATAAAAAAAGAATTCATTCACATATCGTCAAAGGTTCCAACGTTTTTATATTTTAAAATGAAGTATAAATTTATTTATGATTTTTATCTATTAGGTACTACATTTTAGGGACTTCGTTTTTAATTAATATAAGCCAGTGCATTATTTTATCAACCCAAGAAAAGTATGAAAAAGAGTTAATTCATGAACATATTTTATATAAAACATATGTGCATGAACGGTGTTCATCCGATCAGATTTCATCAAAGTTAATCAATTTCATGAAAATTTGTTTGAATAATCACCTTGAATTCTGCGGAGAAAATAAGAACATTGCATTTGGTAAGCAATACGAAACAATCGAATGAACGCAGCAATCGAACTGTAACGTCTGGACATTGGTCACGATTATATTCGTGCATTCTATTGTCACCGTCATTCTAGATAAAACTATTATTGCATCATACCATACTATAAATAAGTGAAAGATTACTTACGCTGAATAATGTGCAGCTTTTATGCTCACTTTTAGAGAGAGAATTATTTTATCATATTACTAGTCATAAATATAGTCATAAATATAGTCATAAATATAGGGTCTCGAAAATCTTAATAACTTAATCTGACTAATTAGGAAAACTTAAAAAACCTTAATGTCTTGCGTATTTCATTAAAGAAAAGTGCCTCATTATATTGTCACGTCCGGGAGGCGGACGGACAATGGAATATTGTGAATTGAACAAATTATCAATTAACAATCCCCAAAAAAAAGGATTTCAAAAAAAAAGGAAATGAATATAAAAAGTAGAAATTATATTTATGTTATTTTATTGTTTTACCTTACAAATAGAAAAAAGGTAAAAGAAAGAGAGTGAGAGAGTAGGGCACGCAGGCCCTACTTTATATAGCCCCGCTTGGCTTAAGTTTAGGTGGGGCCGAATTCAGATTTCGTACGTTTCCGTGTTACATCGTGGAACTTCGTGAGGTCCCGAAAACGCACGTGTCGGCGTTGGAATGTACAAAATAAATAGAAATCGGTGGGCCGAGTGACGCATTGAATTTTACCTGGGTTTACGTTTTTCCTTTTCGTTGCCGTAGCCGTACCATTTAGCGTTAAGGTGGTTCTAAAGTAGAACAGTTACCGACAGAGCTTTTCAACAATAAAAATATAAATAAAAAAAGATTGAAACTTTTTTTCAAAGTTTGGGC
>JAPYZR010000240.1:76080-102353 GCA_030522945.1 Trichopria nigra | reverse complement strand
TTCCAGACGGGACTGGTCGATATATCGACCATCTATTTTGTCGGTCACTCCATGCAACGAAATCTTCAATTTTATGTCGAAATTTCGTGTAAAAAAAGGGCCAATTTCAACGTAAAAATCCCCGTCCTGAAAAGGTTAACAATTATAAAATTCAGCCTGAACGGTTTTTTAATAACATATTTTAAATGTTTAAATTTCATAACATGTTATTGTTCTCGCAGCCATAGAGTTTAAATGAACAAACTAAGCTCAGAATACTGGTATTGCTGAGAGAGCTATACCAGCTTGGTATCAGTTTCTGAACTAGACGGTATTGCTCGGAGAACCGAAATATCGCCGTACGCGTCAAACTTTTTTTAAATATATGTATGTACATAATTGTAGTCATTTGAATATAGATATGTACATATATATATATATATATATATATATATATATATATATATAAACAATATGAGTATACCATGATTTCAAAATTGAAAATGAACACTATGTTGGACCGAAATTTTGAACTTGGGAAAGTGTGACGAAATCAATTGAAAATGTTCACTGGACTTTGATGCAAGGGAAAGATGAATTTTCCCGTTTATTGATTCAGTATGATGTGACACGCGGACATTTGATGGAAAAAAACCTATGCTAATTTTATTTCCAAGTGACCAATTTCAATTCTTCGATCACAATCTACGGTATTGGTCGAAGCGATTATTTTTAGTTGACCTTTGCAGTCTATATAAGTGAATTTTAATGAAGGGCCATCCTGCACGGAGAAAAATTTTCAGCAAAAACACGGCTACCTCCCCTGCTGAAAATTCCTAAGTGAGGTCCCACATGGAATCCACATGGGCTCCCAAGGGAAAACTTAATTTGACAAATTAGCATGTGAATGGCATAGTCAAATAATATTTCTCGAATTAACGTTTCTTATACGCTACATATGTTTTTTCTTATGTTGGTCAAAATTCGAAAATATGTTTTACTTTTAAATTTAAAAAGAAAATCTTGTATTGTATCAAATGGTAATCGTTTCATTATGTTAAAAGTTAAATTGCGTTTCTTTGTTCTTAAAATAACATTTGATATCTAAAATTTCTATTGTTAGTGACATTGAGTTCGAATTAACGCGATCTATATGTACATATAGGTACATTTACCTTATTAATATTTTATTAGATCTTTCATTGTAAAATAGTAAAAGTGGATTTTGTTAGGTTATGTGCGTTTATTTTTCTTTTGGAAACGTATACGTTCGCATTTACACGCTACAGAGCAGGGAAAAAAATCATAGAAATCGTTTTGAACCGACTTCATTTGTCAATGCCTTCTCGTTTGTCAGCAATAGTGATAAAAAAAATATATAAAAATAATTCTTTTTCTAATAAATAATAAGTTCGAATTGATGAACATTTGCGCAAAAATCGTTGATTGACGTAAAGATGGATCTAATGGTTTAGTTATATTTTTCACCTGATTTCATCATTCCCTCATGAATGTATTCTGTTATGCCGTCATCCCATTACGAATCGTAAAAAATGTAATGTCAATTTTTTTTTAAAGTTTATGTACGTTCTCGCTTAAAACCGTATATATATTATACGATCGTACTATCGTGAATCATGAGAAATCTGTGTTATCGGTGAGGCTTCTGTTGCCGGTGATTTCGACAGGCGTTATAAAGCAGCAACGGCATCGCTAAAATGGTCGCCAAAGCTTGTGCGGTCCGAGAGGGCCTGCTTTACAGATGCCCACTCTAATGAAAATTACCACATGGAATCCACATGGACCCCATGTGGGAACTTGACGTGGGATCGCAGCATTTGGGAAATTTATTTCCCATATGGCGAATTAATTTCCCGCGAGAAAAATTGACTGAATGGAAAGTCCATGTATCGGAATTCGTTAAAATCGTAAATATTTATTTTTAATTTTGAAATGCTGCACACCCATATTATTTATTATATATGATGTATAATTTCAAATGGACACAATTTGCAGAATCGATGAAACTTTGTTAATTTATGCAATTAGCGATTAAATTTGTAAAATTAACATGTAAGTGAAATGATGAATGACAAATTATATTTTCAGTGTTCATTTTTTTTTAAGTCACGTGATCTAATTGCCTTGATGGTGTATATTTTTTTGCTGATCAATTTGATTTTCTCGTCTCGTTACCTTACCTCCAACATGAACATCAGTGACAGATGTTCTCCATGTGGTTTTCTAGTCTCTGCCGATCCGAAACCTTGGAGTTAATGAGATCTGATTGATATTGAGTTTTTTTTTTGTCGCAGTTGGAAAATAGTGTTACAGCGTGCCTATATCTTCCGATATTATTCTTGATTTTTAAAATTCCAATTCTAGACTGTCCGAAAGTCAACCTATATAGGCAGAAAAATTAGTAGCATCATCTTTTTTCAAGCTGTCATCACATGGGAGTAATATGTTTCTCATGGGCATTTCGTTTCGATAAATAAATTTGCTGTAGCAACAAGCGCTGAAATTGCAAGTCAATTGACGTCAATACAATTCGTGCCTCAAGATCAATGGAGATTTTGAACGGAGAATTGACAATGACATTCGAGCAAAAATCGAGAGTCATTCCCGTTGGGGGCTTAATGTTCGATCCCAACAGAGACCTAATTCTTATGTGGCTTGCATTCATTCGATTCAAAAAATGGCGTTTTAAAGTGGCAACGTCAAGTAGTAGCGGAATGAACTTGCAATTCGTGTATTAACGATTATATGTACATTAATGGCGACAATTCGTATGACTTATCTAGACAATGAATACACGGACTGTACATTAATATTTAAACACCCAGAAATGATAAAAACATACAGTTCATTATGAGGTGATTTGTCTGTGCTACAACAGTCAACTTCTTTTCAAAACACTAGGTATATAAACAGGTTTTTGGCCTCCCGGTGGGTTCTCAGTTTTTTTTTTCGGTTCTAGCGTATCTAATCTTTACATTTTACCAGAAGAACAAAAGTTCCTCAAAATTGACTTGAAAATACGCTTCTCTTGTTTTCCTCTTGCCCCGTACTCCTCCAGGTACGAAGTGGGTGTACAATGGACGTAAACAGAAATGGATTTTTGACGGTCAAAAACTGGACGCACGTTGATCGTCCGATGTACGTGTGAGCGTGGGTCTCCATTATTCGTGCGTATCTGTCCATCCATTGTAATTCAAACTTTCGTGTATAAACGAATGGAGGAAAATTAGACGAATCATAGACGTCCAGTGCTAAGTTAGAAAATCATAAGTTAGCACTAATTTTTAATTGTTGGCTGACCAAATAAATAGAACAATTCTATTCCAGAATGTTTGTATTGATTACATTCAACTTGTTATATATTGCGTATATATTCGATGCAATCATCCTTTTCGTAAAAGTCGAACAATCCTGCGTTCCTCGTGGGTAACGCCCATTCCGTATTAATTCTACGATTCTTTGTCTTCGTTACATCAAATTCACATAATAGAAGTGTAATCTCACAAATAAGAGAAATTTACGTTAGAAATTGTCGGTTATTGATTGGTATTTTATTGTCAGTTATTGATTGGTATTTTCGAGCGATTCTTAAATAACTCATCTGCCATATCTCATCCGCCATTTTAGAATATCCAAAAATAAGCTAAATTTAGCGTCTATGTTTGGATCGCTTTATTATGTGACCGGTTTCTTAAAACTAATAGGAACCTGTATACCTGGTGAGTCCAAGGAGTTTGAAAGAAGAAAACCCACAGAGTGAAAAAGGGAAAGTGATGGAAGCGTGAAAACGTTCGATTTTTACCAGGGTTATAAGATGAATTCACGACGAATTACGAATGTGACACGTGCAGTTCCGTCATGTTTATCCCTTAGATCAGGCTATGAATGTACACATTTTCAAATTATGTCTTTATTTCGAGTGTCCTAATCAGGAATGCTGTGGCTTTAACATGGGCTGTTCCATATTCCATCCCCTCATACTCTCTCCTTTAACAACAGGAAATGTCACTTTTTACATAAACGTAAGAAGACTGCGACGTTCGAAGAGGCACTCGTAAGACGCCGCAGATAAAAGTGAAAACTCGAATCGTCGCGTGGTCTGTGCCGACTGCAGGGGGTCGATACTTTGACTTAGAGGCACGAAAGGATGAGGAAAAGGTTATCGTTCGCGGAAAATCCGACGGGCATGATGTAGGTAGCAACGTTGGTCTAGGTAGAATTCCACGCAAAGCGAGTCCTCCCCTGTTCCTTGAAACCGTTTTTAGATGTATCTGCCCCGACCGATCTCGATTCTACGGATCGCCACATGGGAAGCTGAGGACCGCGAATTCCATCGGTATCGCGTGGGCGTTTTCCCGTCGAACGCAGCCCTCGTCGCGGTGGCACCGAGCCGCTCGATGCGATCACCATGGAGACAGACATCCCCATTCCTTCTTGCCGCGAGATCCTCGCCGTGACGGAGTCTACGTTGTACTCCCTATTCTCATCCCCCCCAGGGTAGGTCTTGGTTCGCGAATAGTGGAGAAAAAGAGAAAGCCGGAGGTGGAACGGGATCGGTTCAGTGGTGATCGACGAAGGTCGTCACATTGAGCTAGATTCGCGCAAAGTTCACCGCGCGCCTCCAAGTCCGCATTGTGCGCAACTTTCGCTACGAATTCTCCGGAGTGTCGCGACCCAATAAGATAGCGCGTGGCAACCCGAACGACGTTTAAAGTGCGATCATTCCGAATCCAGTACTTTTCTCGTCTAGTCTATCGTCATCTAGATTCAGGACGTTCGAAGGATTGGGACGATTTTTTTTTGCGGGACAACCTTGGGGATGATGACGGTTTCCAAGCGGTGAATCGGCGGAATCCAGGTTTCGCATAGCGAATTCGTGACGTAATTCGATCGGCATCGTAGGCGTTGGCTGCACTGCGAAGTGAGATTTCTTCTTACAAGTGAAAGGAAATCAGCCCAATAAAATGAGTTTCGTCCTACATTCGCTCGGGAAAATCGGTGCGTCGAAAAGCAGAAATGAAGTATCCGGAGCTTTCTTAGGACCTGCCTGAGATTATCGAACAAAAAACATAAACCATGACGAACGGAACCAAGTACACATGGGCTTTCAATGACTCATAGGATGGCCTCGACACTCCGGAAAGCTTAGGCCGCATCTGTCGGTCGGTCTTTCCACCCCTATACCGCGTCTTACTTGATGATAATTTTTCTATAATCTAGTGTTCTTGGCTGAAGGCGGCAAGGGAGTTAAAATATTCAAATATGTAGATGTCTGTGCCCCTATATATATTGACCGCAAAATTTCATTAGCGAATGTCGCGTTTTTGGGCGTTCGGTTGTGTCCAGCTCATCATTGTCTTGCTAATGAACTCCGGACGAAACCCGTCCTTCTCCCATTCACATTCGAAGAATCTTAAAGGGGGCACATGTCCGGCGGCCACCGCCTTTCGCGATCTGAGTAATTGTCATGATAATCCAGCGCAAGACGTTACTTTGTTCCGTTTCCTTACACCGTACTGTTGCTCGTACCACGAGTTACACCCACCGTCGATGAATGGCTCGAAAGACCGTTCTCACAGTATGTAGACTCGACAAAAAAAAAACACTCCACTCCTTCCAGTCTGCGTTTTACGTGGAGCTTCTCATGTGTAACCATTGATGCACCCGAATTTCTTTATCTGCTTTGGTCCGGAAATGCAAACAGTATCCGTTTCGTATAATGTGAACGCATTTCGGAAAGGGTTATTATGAATTCGATACGTTTAAATGTTATGCCGACGCGTAAATACGGTGTGCAAACTGGCGTGCACCCTCCCCCTTTGATGCCCGCGTTTGGGAAGATTTTTTCAATAATCTCGATGAATGGGATTTTTCACACCTCATTTTTTGGGTAAATGTCGGTATCCGGAACGCGCGGATCGGTATTCAGTGGAAAAGGAACTTCAAAGCGATCTTCACTGTCAAGGTCGGGTATTTAGCCGTGACCTATTTCGAATCCCCTATTTTCCTTGTGTCTTCTTACATCCTATCGACCCATGTGTTTTAGCTTCTCTACCGAATGTTAATTCTTGAAAATGAAAATGAAACCTTCCACTGTGACAAAAAGTTTATTTTCAATTTCGAATATAATACAATAAAATAAAGCGCATTTAAAAATTATGAAAAAATGTACAATATATAAACAAAATTTATAAAGAAAAATAATTTTATGTAAAATTACCTTCGTAGAAATGTAGGAGAGTTTCGGGTCGGATGAAAAACCAAGTTTTAGACAAAGATGTAAGAGGTAGGAAATGAAATGTGGCCGTTTCCGATGCCTTAGATGGCCTATAAGAAGCATAAACATGAACAGAAATAGAGTTAAGGGAAGCAAATTTTTTTTCATCTCAATGACACTTTATTTACTTTCTGGATATTTAAAGAACTACTTGAGGCACTTAATATTTCACATGTGCGGTCTTACCATGAATTAATGTGGGTGTTTTTGAAATGTTTAGTTTGGAAAGATTATAGCATAAAGTGGAAATTTATGAAAATGAAAAGTTTAAAATGTAAAACAAACGTGGTATTATCATCTGGATAATACTAATAATAATAACTTCTAAAAATTTCAATATGTATATTATAAACAGAATTAACATTTTACAAACCATCGTGTAAATAAAAACGTAGCGATAAAATTTTAAGTGTTTTTCAGAACAATATTTACAATTTACCGCAACCGCCGTCAGTAAATTTGTTTCTTTAACTCGTATGTTTACCCTATTTGTTTTATAATAACGTAGATTTTGATTTCCTCTGTCCTCCTACAAATGACCTTCGTTATTAATTTTTGAAAACATATCTTCATTATTGATTCACTGTACAAGTATTGATACAACGTCATTTCGTATATTAATCATTTTTATTTTTTGCTTCGGAACATAGATATTTTGTGTTTCTTTACTCGTTATATAATTTGTATATTAATAAGTAAAATAAAAAAAAAAAATTGTAACCATACATTTATGCACAACGCGTATTTCCTTGTTGATCCTTAGATGTTGACGTGATGGCATCTGTTTTACGTGATATTCTGCATACACGAAAATTCAGGTATACGCAATAAAAAATAAAGGAAAATTTGAAAAGGTGGTGTTTAGAAAAAAAAAATATAGTGTTGATGGAATTCAACGGAAAAAAATACCATATGTAAACGTAATATTATCCATTAAAACATGACTATAGGGAAATATAATATATTTTATTAATTGATTAATAAAATTATGAAATATATATTTATTAACAAAAAGTGCAAAAGATAATTTTTATATACTTATCGATATAAGAACTGAATGTTTGCCGTTTAGTGGTTATGTCAAGTTTTTCTTGAATTTTGTTGTAAACGATTTCGTCGTCGCTAATGAGCTTTCAACAACAAACTCTCCAATATAGCATGTTTCTTTTAACTCCCGGTGACGTTTAATGCGGATAAATTCTGGGAAACTTACACAATTTCATGTCTGTTTTTTAGATGTTCACATTAAGTAAACTTATACATGAATACTCGTAATTAATTCCTTGGGAACTTATGTTCCGAACTAGAAGCTCTTATAGAAGTTCGATGAAAGCTTGATTAAAGCCACAAGTTTGAAAATTTAAGTTCACGAAGTCTTTGGAAGATTCGCACGGGTACATTGCGGCGATTATTTTCTGCTAATTATAATTTTCGATAAACGACGTGTTTTCAAACTATCTTTTAAACCTTATCTGGATATAATGATTTGGTTATTTTGTACGAATTCTTCATTTTATGAAATATTTTGAAACAAAAAATACTTGTCAATTCTGATGTTATATATGCAGGGTGTTCCAGAACCCCCGTCCCGACTGCATAAAAAAATGTATCACACAGCACTTGCAGGGATTCGAAGGACGTATCTAATGTCGACCTTGAATTTGATCTTGAAGTTAATTTTGAGCATCATTCAAAGCCAAATTTTTTTAAAATAGAAACCCCTATTTTTTTACTGTGAAAGTGAAAAAAGGGCGAGAAATTTCACGTTCCGAATGCCTTATCTCGTCAAGGTCAAGTTTTTTCTGACCTGAAACGTGGCAAGTAACGCCAGAGCACCTTTTCCAACTTTTTAAAAGTTAGGGATGTTATTGTGTCAAAAAAAATGCTTCAAACTAATGTCGACCGTGAATCTGACCTTGAAATTCATTTTGGGCATCATTCAAGGTGCAGTTTTCGCTGTTCAAACTAGACCCTCGTATTTTTTTACTACGGGAATAAAAAAACCTGGAAATTTTACTTTCTAACAGCCATTTAGAAAGTAATGCCCGGTTCATCCGTTCCACCCTTTTAAAAGCAGGGGAAATCGTAATGTCCCAATCGAAAAAGTATTGAATTCGGAATCTGTTTAATTTTTCCTCATCCGATAATCGGAAAAGAATTCGAAGCGGATTCCGTCTATCTTTAGACTGAATTTGTGCCTATTTCTTTCTCGCAGCCAGTAAAAGACAACGAATTGAATGCGAATTTCGTCGCAGAGTATTTCACGTTGGTGCAACGAAATTTTCACACAGTACTGAAAAGAATTATTAGTACTTTACCGAATTACCTGCTATTTTCATTTACGCAATGAAAATTAAGGGATTTCATTTGAAAAACGAAAGTTTAACCTTCAATTATGCGCAAAATTAAATTTAAGTTCCAATTCAACGTCACCATCAGATAGGCCTCTCGGGAGCCTGCAAATTTTGTCTGAAATACAATATTGTTATTAAAATATTTGTTTTTCTTTACATTCGCAATTAAAATAATAATAATAATAATACGTGTAAAACATTTTGCAGCTTAGTTTAATTAGCTTAGTTTAATAATTTATTAATCTTTAATCTTCATTAATTAGTCATTTAAGAAATGTTTGATTATACTTCCTCTAAAGATTTGTTTTGAGAATTTCTAATTTGTTGCTCTTATTTTAATGTTTATTGATTATTGTTTGTTTAATTTTCGTAAATATATTTTTAAAACATATTTCTTTTTTAAATATTTAATGCTGCATATTCTGTTTGAACATATTAGCGGCAACATTATGATTACATTAGGTATTATATTTTTAGAAGATAGATAACCACACACATTACATTATAAGATAACTATATACGATAATTTTTCCTAAATAAATGATTATGCAACGAGTTTAAGATAAAAACTACAGTTGTTGTTTTTTTTTTCGATTTTAAAATTCTAATCCAAATGTCAAATAGGTATTTTGAAGCAGTTTTCTAACGTAAACACCTAAAAGATAGCAAATTTCCAACATTTCTTTTTCAAATATTGTTGTATGTAATTGGGCAAAACTTTTCTCATGGAAAGGTACGACTTAAATATCATTTAAAAAGGCATAAAAATAATTCAAATTTCGGAAAAATTTTGAATCAGATCGAAATTTATGAAATTTTATTTTAATTAAAATAACCAAAAACAAATTATATAAAAAAAAAATAGTTTCGATATTTTGTAGACCATTCCACATATGTACTACGGTAATAGAGTATAAAAATGATCGTATCATTTCTAAGAAAAATCCACGAGAAAATACATTACTTTTTTTTAATAACATATTTCATTTCAATATTCCAACTTGACTAACAAAACGAAGAACGTTAAATTTGTTTATTCCATTTATATAATTGCTAAATGTATATTAAATACGATATACGCTAGAATCTCCCAAATGTAGACATTCGGAAAATTAGACTAAATCAATGTCGTGGAGTCTCTCGAATTTAGACAGCACATTCCGTGTTTCTTGTCATATTGATGATAATAATATTCTTGTCAATAACCCTAGTAGAAATCTATCCATTTTTTTTTTCTTACACTATCCATTTCTCCTATGCCTTTAACATGGTAAATATCTGAACTGTCTAAGAATTGGCTAAGAAATGTTTTCATTTCTACCAGGGAACCCCTCTAACATAGATAAACGATGAGAAGATAAGCAATGTGCATGTGTGATGGGATAAGAGACTGAGGGCTATTGTGGAGGTTGAAAGCGATCGAGGTGGAGAGTCTATAACTTACAATCTGGGGAAGTGAAATGCACTGGAGTCTAAATTGGGGAGGTTCTACCGTACTGAAATATATATGTAAATAAAATAATTGGCAGTTGAACAACGAATAATTATTTATCAGATATTGTAAAATAAATGATAAGTCTTCCTTAGAACTTCATCTAAAATTGGAATCCGACAAGCGCATGCCGCTCCCTTATCGTGCGCGATCGTCACAATTCGAAGGTCATACATGAAGAATTACGCATCACACGGCCAAAATAATCGCCGGCGACGTTATTCACGTAATTAAAATCGTTATCGTTTCTCCGTCGAAGTGGACCATTCGCGACTCCTTTTCCATCACCTTCGGTGTCCACCCTCTTTTACATAGCACGAGGCGGATGGAGAGGAAAAAAAGGCTCTGTCCTGGTAGATTCGAAAGTGGCTATCAACGAGTCTCTCAATTACACCGCCCAGTCTCTTATCCCCAACTCGAAGTCCAATGAAATTTTTCAAGTAGATGAAAATCTCGCGACCACTATCGATCACTGTCAATGTCCAGCCTCCTTTTAAAAACTTCCTGGGCTAAACGTCGCCAATTGTTTGCCTCACTTCGTTCCCCTTTTCAACGATTCCCTTAAAGCATAACCCCGAGAAAGATTATCTTTTAATCATCTTGTTTGCCACTGGGCTTTATTAGATGAGGTACGTCATCGGCGACGTGGAGTTATGGAACAAAGGATCCGTCCCTCGGAGGTATCGACACAGGAGGGTTCCTTAGGAGGAAAGAAGGGAACGAGGCTCGTGAAAGGTAAGAAATCGAGGACCCCCTTAGGAAAAAGAAACGTCGTCACGGCGATTTATCGCAGACGCAGAGGAATCTTTGGCGCATCGAGACTTAGGTCACTTGCCATTCTAGCCGGCGTAGTTTCCGGCGAGGCTCCGCTACGTGACGGAAATTACATATTCCTGGTGTTACATTAAAATTGCCGGGACTACCGTCAATTAGACTCTTCGCCATGCGCGTATTTACGGAAGCGCACGTGTTATTGTGCGTGTACTCCATTTTTATCCCTTGAATACGTTATGTTTTCGTGTCATCCCCGCCATTGGACCTTTAAATGCCCAACAAGTATACATTTTTCAGCAAACACAGCGGGCTCCTTTTTGCGCGAAACTAAAGACGATGATTTCGAAAAGGCTTGGTTGCAGGAACAATTGCGCAATCATAATATGCTTCAGTACCGTTATGTATACGCCTTGCGCAAAGTGCGCGAAAAGCTGCCCAGAAGACGCACCAAAGGAGTTTTAAAGCACCTGTTGCGTTTTACAAAAGCGAACGCGAAAGAATACTTATTCGACGTCTTTAGATATAATTTCATGTGATTAGATCTGTTTTGATGTTGATTTCATTCTTAGAGTGTTTCAAATGGTTATTATTGTTATTATTATTATTAATTATAAGCACAAACCAATATTTAAGTATACCCCTACTACAATCCGCAAACAAATAAAAATCTATTTTATTCAATACAATGGTTAGTCCATTACCGAATAAACGCTATCCGTAGCATTGCATTGTTGGCGCACAGTGGGCATCCAGGGTACGTAGGCCCCAAGTAGAGTCCACGGAATGCCACAGAGGCGTAACCCCTTCTTTATGTGCATCTAGTGGGTTGAAAATTGCCCTGATAGAGATTGCTATTGAAATCACTACGAGGTCATTCTGATCCCTATTTTTCGTAATGCAATCAAAGGAAATAATGGGCCTACTAGAGTGACAGGTTTGGTTGGGATATGCATGATTGGTCCATGATCTATTTTTTGTTTTCATTACGAACCTAATGGCTTTATAGGTATATCCAGTAAGTTTACATCGACTTCCTATTTTTTAAACATCCATGTTATTTTTTCATTCGTATTTTCTTCGACCCGCACCATAGATTTCTGATTTTTTTTAAAGAAAAAACTCGTTGGTTGGGGTGCATATATGTACAGCAATAATAGGTGTTTTCATACCATATATCTTTGGAAAATTGATATAGCACATGACAGGAGTATTTGTATATGAATCAACAACTTTCATAAAAATCCATTAAGTTTTGTCGTGACAAAAGTTGATCTATAAAAATGAAAGTACATGTATAGATCTGTGGCTAACTGTATTTCCAAAAACCCTTATCGCAATGAAAAGGTATAAGTTTTGAATTTAGATAAAGTATTTGTAATCAAGAATATACGCTAATAGGACTTTATGTTGTAAAATTGGTTAAAAGAATTATTCCATTGAATAATTAATTACATTTTATTATCATACGTTCAGTGATTAGAGTGATGGTAATTATTATTCCTATATATGAAAAATTCGAAAGAAATTTCCCAGGATTTTTTCCGCTTGAACGAAAAGAATCGTACACTTCACAGACGTTTAAGTAACCTTTAACCCCACGAGTTTACGAAGCGTGGATTTGGACACTTTGAGTTTGCATTTTCATGCCTAATTAAGCATTTCTGCAGGGGGAATGAAGCGTACAATTTGTCTTCGAGCTCCCTTTTTTTCTTTTACAATCCTTGGAGTGAAAAATGAGCTACACTTTATATCAGGAATGTATTTATCACTTATTTTACTGTGAAATTTCACTATTTTTGGGGTTAAAATTCACTCTTTTCATGGTGAAATTTTACACTCATATACAGTGAATTGGAAAAAATATATACATATACTTTAGATATAGAAATTTTACCCTGATGGAAATCAATAAAACGTAAATAATTTGTATTTTTATTGAAAATTCTCATACAAGTGCACGAGGACTGTCAGACCATAAAAATCAAGAAAGGCAGCAAAAAAGTAGTAAAGACATGAATCGCCACTTAATAATAAAATTGAATATAATTTTTAAAATTTTCTTTATATGAATATATGGTGAACATTGTTATTTCTTATTTAGTAAGAGATATTATAGTAAAACTTACTGGGAAAACTTGTAATTTCTCTTTTAATTAACGTCTTATTTTAAACTGTCCTCAAAATGCCAACTGGGTATAGTAAAATTTTACTCCAAGCAATCTTGAGAGTTGATATTACTAAAATATACACTTATATATATATATATATCTGATTTTATTCACTGAATTAAGTTGTGCACGGTGATTATCGTTTTCTCGAATTAACTATTCGTATTACAATTTTTCAAAAATATACATGGTGACCTATAATATCTTTGTAATGTATATACTAACTGTTTTCTTCATTATAAGAAATAAATGCGGCATATCAAGTCGATCAAAGAAAGTAGTACGTGCCAAGGTACCATATTACGATAAAAGGAAAGAATTCCTATTTTGGCAAACATTTCCTTAAAGCCGGTCCTATTTTAACTTCGTTAAAGGAGGGTAGCTTTATCAACTTGGAATTTATAAGCTTCTACTAATGTAAACAACTACTCGATGAAATTAACGGAATACGATAAAATCTATTCCCGCATTCAAGATTATGGCAACGTGCACGCGCCGATAAGAGTTTCTGCGAGTAAATTCCATAGCGTCATTTTAATTGATGCAGTAATGCACGTTCATCGCGATATGATCCAATCGTGCGATATGTAACGCCAATATAATGAAACTCATTCCGCGAGATAAGAAGAATGTTAGAGAATCCGGAATTTTACTAATTGAGCCCACTTAATAAAGAGAAAAAATGAAAAAAAACGGAAAAATACAAAAAATCGAAAAAACTTGAAAAAAAACATTTAAAAAATTGAACAAAAGTGTAACATTAAAAAAAGTTTTAAAAATGTTGAAAAAAAACGAAAAAACCCATTAAAAAGGCGTTAGAAAAACGTTCAAAAAACTTGAAAAAAAAAACACGAAATAGACCGGAAACACTTAAAAAATACACAAAAATGTAACGTAAGAAAAATGTACAAAAACGTAACGCAAGGAAACTGTACAGAAATGTAACGAAAAAAAAAACATTTAAAAAATTTAGGAAACAACTTGAAAAAAAACACCGAAGAAAACGTAAAAAAAAAACCTAATCTAAAAAACTTGAAAAATACTTTGAAAAAAAATCTCATCCTTATCTCAGATAGGAAATGATACCCAGAGGGATAACGCTTGCTATTTAGGGGGATATCCTGAGGACATCATTTGCTACGTGGGTATTTATTCTACGTTTCATTTCTAACCCTGTAATTACAGAGCTCTACAGAATTATTTCCCGAATAATTCGTGTTATTATTTGTAGGTTGAAAATTGCAGGATAATTTGGGAAATTCGATCAGTTTGTTACCAGCGATACCAAGAAAACGAGCAACGCCATCGAATATATATGGGAATGACGCGAAAAGTCAACGTACCTATAAGAAGTAGCAAAAGAGGTAACGTTACGTCTCCCGTATATACGCGTAATTCCTAATATTACGTATGCGTGAGGCGTACGCACAACTGCGAATTAACTCGTCATTTATCCGGCATTTCCATGGTAGTAAAAACGGGGGAAAAGTAACTCGGTTCGTCTCGCACGTGGCGGCGACGATTCGATCCTCGCGGAGGGTCGCGCCGGAGGAATCTCATATTTTTTTCTCGCAATAAGATGCATACGCATTCTCATTTCCAGATGTCGGCCGATAAATCTTTCGTCGCTGCCTTATAGAAGGCGAGAGAGGGAGGCATGGGAGTCTGCGTTTCCGTTTATTTGCATGCTGCTGCACAAGTGCTTCATTTGTTTTTTGCTTTTGGATTGTATTATTTTGCTGACTCGGCAATGAAGGGCTTGTTCATTAGATTCGTACATAACGCTGGAAAATTGACATTTCCATACTTGGGATGGAAAAAGGGTTTTTAGGTGTGCGAGGATTTATTCGAGTTTCACGTCGGTTTATTTTTTGTTGAGTCATGATGTTGTGTTTGTGTTGGTAAAAGCATCATAACATCAACATCATGAACAATCATGGTGTTGGTGAAAAGGTAACGACAAATTCCGGCAGTCCTGCAGGATAACCTAACCCTCGATCTAACTGTGTTATGTCATGATTGATGGTTTATCATTCAATCAATTGATGCAATTGAAATCGGCAAAGAAGCATCGACGTTATGATCGATATCGAGTTGAATTTAAGTTAGGTTAGGTTAGGTTAGGTTCTGTTGAAGAATCGTGAGGAAGATGATGTTGTGAAAGATGTAAATTATTTATCAACCATGCTGCCCTTTACTAAAATCAACTCATTCTCAATATGAATCAGCACGAATGTTGAGCATGCACTGTTAAAAATGTCATGAAATTTAATGTACTGTACATTAATTTTCTCAATAAAGTATATTTATATATTATGTACACATAGACATATAGTACATGAAGGATTAATGAACATGTACTGGAAGTTTTTTGGAAGTTTTGTTTACAGTGTGTGCTATATTATGCTTTCATCCACGGCATTGATCGCTGAGTGCTCGTGGTGTTTACAGCTCCGTTGGCCTCAGGATTATGTGATTATCAGAGAAAATGTCGCGAAGTCAGAAAACTGTAAGATTCGACAGATCAAATTTTGTCTGATGTATTCCCCAGGGAAAATCATTCTTATATAAAACAATTGTTTCGAATCTGCCTTAGGAAGTTATAGGGGGTTATTCTGGAGTATAAGCCGCCCCTAAAATGATGAAGTTTTGTGTCATCAAGAAAGTCATAGAATCCTGAATTTGACTAATTCGTGTCAAAATGTAATTTGAAAAAAAAACATGACATAAAAACAAAAAAAAAAAAACTAAAACTTGAAAAAAACTCGAAAAAAACTCGAAAATAAACTCGAAAACCATACAAAAGCGTTACAAAAGCGTTACAAAACGTTACAAAAATACAGAAACGTAAAAAATTGTTTAAAAAATTTTTAAAACTTACAAATTTAAAAAAATGTAAAAAAAATTTGAAAAAATTTAAAAAAATTTTAAATAGTAATTTTAATAACTGACGATTTAAAAAAAGTTGAAAAAACGTTATACAAAAACGTTAAACAATAAGTGTTAAAAAACGTCATATAAAAACGGTTCCAAAAAAAAAATTTTTAAATCGAAACGTAAATGAAGGTACTGGTTATAAATCGACAACATTTGAAGCAGCCATAATTGTATCAGTCATAAAAATGATTGTGGCATTTAGGAAAAAAGTTGTATCAACTATAATATAGTCGGACCAACAAATCCTTTTTCAATATTCAGTTTCTTTCATTTAAAAATGTGTTTTGCATGGTATTTATTTCTTAATTTTCTTATACATAATTTCAACAAAGTTGTCGCCATCTTTCACAGTTTTACATATTACATATTGTATATATACATATACTTTAAATATTGCGTGATAACTTCGAAAGGAATCAGACAAAAGGACTTAAGATTTTATTCGAAATCTTCATGAAATAAATTAACTAATAAATTAACCTAATTAACAAGTTTTGAAAAAAGATAATTTATTTTTTGAACATTTTCACACATTTTCAATAATATAAAAGGGATACGTTATATTCATATAACGTTTTTATCTTTATGTCGTTTATCTATATTTAAGAAATATTATTATAATTCATATAGACTACCGTTTAATTTAGATTGTTTTTTTTTTATACATTGATACAATAATAACTGCAACATTTATTTAACGAAAATAAAAATCGTTCACGAAGAGGTTTAAAATAAAAGTGAAGTTTCTTTTACCGTTACAAGGCGTCCGCCTGACATTCCTGCTGTTTGCAAAAACTGGTGTGCAAATTGAGAAATGAAAAAGAAAACGGTGTGTATTACAAAAAATGAACTTCAGAAGAATGCAGCGAACATAAATATTTTATTTATTGTCGTCAATTCATTTTTCATTTGAAAAGTTGTTGAACTAACTTTGAAATTGCTGTACGAGAGAATGCCGGATATTTTGTCTGATTTAATAAGAAAAAAAAAATAAGAAAAATTTTAAATTGTAATTTTTTACTAATAATGCAAAAGAATTTTTAAATTAATTATTATAATGCCATTTATATTTCTGATTTTTGTTTGTGATATCATCAATTTCAAATTAATAACTGGCCAGCATATGAATATGTATTTATATACGGACTATCAAATTCATATTGACAGTCAAATTGACATCTATCGTAATGTAGATGACTTCATGTAATTAAATGTTGGCAGCAATTAGGTCTAATTATTGACATTTAGTCTTCACTGCGAGTCGTGTATGAACATGAATCATTTCATGATTATGTTTTTTATATAAATTAAATATGTCATGAGTTTTCTCTGCGACTAATTGTACTGATTTTATTTTTAAGTTATTATCGGTAAATGTGAACGTTTTGAAACGTATATTTACCTTTTTTTTTCATCTGCCATGTCCACATCAGAAACATTTTTTTTATATGTTTTATATCTTTGTTGCAGGTATGTGCTTGTATCAATAATTAACAAGAACATGTCCTTTTTGAGTGTTAATCAATTTTTCAAAATGAGATTACGCTTACTTAAAAAATTTTCGCTTCGGAACTCACGCAAAAGCATGCCCTTGTTCTTGTTTTTAAGAATTTACATTCATATGTGTGTCATTAAGGAAGGCTCGCGATAAATGATCTGCATTACTTTTAAAGAGCATATTTCGTAAATTCAGGTCCGTATTTTTAAAGCACGTGTGGTTTTTTATGGGACAGGGTTACAGTGCAGGAATACCGATATATCATGAAAAAATATACCTCTCATCGTTTTCGCTAACCGTTCATGTTACGAGACTTTTAACGTTTCGACGACACCAAATTTATTACATTTTAATATATATATATTATGTGTGTGTGTATCATGTTTTAGCGGTTGGTTCCGATAAAATTACATATACACTTACCATATATATATTTTTACTTCGTCTAAAGCTTGTTTCAGCTTGTTAACATAATTGCATTTTTCATTCTTTAATGACTTTATAATTAGCATGTTCCTATTATAGTGCTTCTATTAAAATGAGTACACAGAACTTCTATTTTTCTTCCTTCAACTTCGACATAAACTATCGTAGGTTGAGGGAATTTTGGTAACAATGTTTCTCGAATTATGTCTGAAGATCGACCATATAGAACGTATCGACTAATGTCAATAATATTAGTAATATTATTATTAATAGTCATTTTTTGTTATATTTTGTTTATCAATCGTTTTTCAGTAATGACGTCATAATTTTTCGTATGGCGAGAAATATTACACACACACATATTTATATATATTTTATTCCTTTTTTTTTATTTGATTGAATATGATATATATTTATTACAAGAATCATGTAATAATGTTTTTCAAAGCTTTTCAATTTTAATTTAATAAAATGAAAATTTCACTTCTCTCTATTTTTACTCTCGTCTTTATATTCATACTTCCTGCCACACTCATGTACATATATGTTTCAACATTGTCTTTCGCCAAGTCTGTTTTCTTCTTCTTTTTTTGTCAGATGGCTTTTACGAAGATTGTTGTCTATTATGAAGACAGGATATCGTCAATTTAGCATGGAAAACGGTAAGGAAAAATAAAACATTATGCCCAAACGTATATTTATATATGACAGAATTCCTGTCATATACTGGTAAGATTCTCCGTGAAAATTTGTGATAAATAAGCAATCATGCTGATATTGCATAAATTTCGATCCGTTCCTCTGTTGCCCCCGCGTTTATGGCGCCTTTGTCGGATTGCGGATGGCACCCAGGTGGTCCAGAATGGAGTCGGTTATTTACACATACATATAATATATATGCACAGTAGGTTGTTTTTTTTTTTGAAAGCGCGACATTTCGCAGCCATTTATCGTGCCGTGTTGATTTAAAAAAAAAAAGAAACCTGTGATACTTATCTGCAATATTTGCAAGAAAAGCATTCCAAATAGGCTCGCCGAAAATTTTCCAGAAAACCCTCATCACCTGTTTTATGATTTAAGCTGTCAAACGCAGGGTCGACCTGAAAAATACACAAATCTACGGATGCAGACCTAAATCAATATCCTCTTCTTTTCTACGCGGGCTCTGAAAGATGTCAGCAATTAAGCAGTGGCAATTTTCTTCTCGGAATTAGGATTTTCGTCCTTTTATCCTCGTGCAATTTTGCGATTGCGTTTGCAGAAGAAGCTGTTTTGGTCAATAAAGGTGAATATATATATATATATATATAAGAGAAGCAATTTGCGCCCAGGGCTGGTTACCACCTGGTGCGAGTCTTCTTACCGACCTGCGTTAATTGCAGGCGGGCCGCCGCCGCCACCGCCGCCGCCGGAAGAGGTGCCACAAAAAATTGACAATGAAGGCCTGCATTTAAGAAGAGGAACTTTTGAGCGTCCTAAAATAAAAAAGAAGGTTCAAACGAGCCAAATCTGCGGAATGGAGAATAATGCGACGAACTAGTCCCGTTTCGTGTCTTCGCGAGATCATTAAGGAGGACTTAGCGAGAGCGGGGTCAGAGGTGCCGAGAGAGCGGGAGAGTGACAACAATCGGAGAATCCCCTGCTTCGGAAAGTTGCCACTTAAGAATGACGTGTGAATTGTCTCGCCCTATTATTGACGTATATTACATTTTTTTTCGTTTGTGCGTAGACAATATTTTTACTTGCTAGAAATTTGGCATTCTAATCGTGACAAGCTGTTATAATTCACATGCTAATCGCGACGTTTTAGCCAGGTGGTCGTAACTGAATTATGCAGCATTTCTTGATTATTACGAGTTGCCAAATAAGCGTCAAGAATTATTGCAATTATGCATAAGTATTGAATAATTGCCGAGATTCGTGGGTCACGATCGACGTATAAAAGTGACAAGCAATAAATGCAATCATTTTAGTATAATGATAAATTTCGATTGTGTCAACATTGTTGCAGAAGCTTGCAATCAATGAAAATGTATTGAAATGTGATAGAATACATTCTAAGAACTTCAATTCATATCTCATATTAATCGAAAAATAATCATCATCTGGAAATTACATTTATTTATCATTCATTCGTTTTTATTTTAATCCAAAAAAGTGCAATAAAATGCATTAAAATTCAAATTTTCAATCCGTTTAAAAACATTTCAATTCACTTTGTATTTTTAATGATTCAAATATCATTATATATGTTTTCTCTCAATTTTAAGAATGTATTATTCTTCTTATTTAACTGCATTTGAATATAATATTTATATTTATAATAATATAATATTGTTGGATTCAAATGTTTTAAAAATAATGATTGAGAAGTATTCTCTATCCAGCAATCGAATGTGGATTGGAAAGAATAAAAATTTATTGGATTCGTCATTTTTCAATCCTTATTTCGTGCATTACGAATGTTTTCAAATCCAAAAATAATTTACGTAAAGTATGAATCCATTTCGATTCAATGTTATAAATACAAAATAGGTGACGTTTAAATTCAAATAGATTCACAAATATAGATTTACAAATAATTTATCACAAATTATATATATAATAATTTTCTTCTCCTATGTATTATATAAACCCAAACATCGTTTGAGATATAACCAAAAGTAAGCCAGGATCGCTGAAAACAAATGTGGAATGAAAAATTGAAAATTAATTTTTGATATTTAATTATAATTGATTTAATTTAAATTAAATTCATATTGCCTTTATAGAGTTAATTTCGATAAATCTAAAATTTTTTAAATTCTAATTCTACAATTCAAATGTTTTTATTTTAATAATCAATAAATATTTTTTTTTAATTACTGTTGTGGTTCTTTTTGCTTTGTTGTTAAAACAACAATCCGCGCCGAACATTTCGACCTGTCATTACGATTTACGAAGGTCCTCCTCGGGTGCATCCATTTATAATGAACTAAAATTCTTAATAATCGACAAATATTTATTTAAAGTGGCCATTACAGTTATTTACATTGTAAACTCAGGGGCATCTATTTACATTGTAAATCGTTGAACATTTTTCGGAGCCAGAATTCCTATAGTTACTTGATTTACTTCTTAAGACTTTGCGGCTACTTATTTCTGCACAAATGGAAAAACACGATTATTTTATAAAATTTCGAAGCAAAAAGTCCCTTTACCAAAGTGGTCGATCTTTTTTCTTGAAATGGTTGAATTTTGAAGTGCTCATTTCCAAAAAGACTATTCTCAATTTGACGCAATTTGAACGTAATAGTTCAAAAACACGACAAACATCCCTTACGGAAATGTACACCAAAAAATATTGTTCGGGGTCCGAAATGACACCCTAAACACTAAAAAAATGGGTGTAAACACTCAAAAAATTGGGGTTTACACCCAATTGGGTGTCATTTCGGACACCGAACATATTTTTTTCTGTGAGGGATGTAAATAATAGGGTTTTTCCAATGAAACTGCATAATTTTTGTTGTATAACATTTCCCGCACGAGCAATAATTTTTAAAGTATTTGAAACAGGACCGGAAACATTTTACGTGTTTTTCGTATTAATAAGAATTTTTCGATTTTTATCTATAGAAGCACCTTCTGAAGTGGCATCCGCCAATTCTGGGACTGCGTTTGAAAAATCGCTTAGCCCTTTTTTTTTATCTATAATATTGATTTAAAGTCCAAGATAATAATAGTAACGTACGGTCGGCTGATAATAAAAAATTATAGTTTGACGTTGATCGTTTCCATCTTCAAAAATTTATTATTTATCTTTACAAAAAATAAACGTTACAAAAAATAAACACGTCAACTTGAATATTTCGATCCTAAGTTTATTATTATGCGTACCAACAATTCAGAATGGTACACGACACGATTTTTTGAAGTAATTCTCATAATCTAAACTTCCAATTGATCGATTAAAGAAAAAACGATAACCGTTCGATTTGGTATTTTTGTCGAGTAGTTTGAATACTCATTTTTTATAGTTGATCAAAAATTGAGGAAACTGTAGTAGTTTCAAGTTAGATACATTTTTTTTTTAAATGTTGGATTAGTATTTCGTCTCCCATTAAACCTTTAATCAATCGATTAAAAAACACCAAACACCGTTTGATTTGGTATTTTTACCCGAGTAGTTTGACCACTCATTTTTGATAATTGATCAAAAATTGAGGAAACTACAGTAGTTTGAAGTTAGATGTAATATGTTTTTTTTTTTTTTTTCTCTCTAAAAGTTGGATCAGTATTTCTTCTCCCATTTCTACATCCTAGTATAGATATATTCCAAAATCTGATCAGTTCTGCGTACAATCTCAGCCTATCTAAAAACAAAAGAAATTCTTTTGTTTAGTTCGTGAGTTACCGTGCAGTTACACATGTACGTAAGTACAAGTCTCCTGAAAATTTTTTATTCCATTTCTGGGTTCCTTATGGACAATTGATGAAAAAATAGGGAGTGCTTTTTTTTATCAGCGTGACCAAATTCAACATTTCGTCCGACCTACGGTGCGGGTCATAGTAAAAAAACAATGCTTATGTTAGAACTGTCTATTGCTAAATAATCCCCCTTCAATGATCCTTTTGTTTTCTGTACAGGAAAATGACATTTCCTCCTTTTTAACGTACAGTGCAGTTACTTCTATACCCAATAAACGAATTATTCAAGAACATGAAATAGGATCGAGTAAATGAAACAACTTCACTGGGCAGCAAACTCCCTAGGACCAGTGACACGCCAATCGAATTCATTCCCTTTAATTCCACTTCCGCTTCGCTCCTTTAGAGTAATGTCGGGGCCATTCGTTACCTCTTCCTCCACGATCTTCGTTATCTTCTCTTCTTGCCTCGACTCTCGATTTCTTCGCATTCGGCGCATCTTGCGGGCTGTGTGTGTGTTTTTTTATTTGCGTTTCCGCGCAGCACCTGCCGCAACATCGCCATCAGGCATCAACGAGTTCAGCGCAGGGCATCTTGCGGAGGGAGTTGAACCGCACTGTTTTGATTTTGACGACCTGGCTTTCGTGGAAGTGCACAATAACAAACGTACGCTACGACGTCGCCCGGATCGCGTGTCGCGGGCTTGCGGTCGCTGTCTCCTACCGTCAATTATTAAATAATGCTTTTCGAAAGGGTGCAACAAAGCCCTTTGTGCGGTCCGCTACATTTTGCTCGTTGTTTACGGCGTAAACGGCGCTAGTGCATACATACGTGGCAATGCCCTCATCCCGCGCCCACTTGACCTTGTTTTGTGAATAACATCAGCTCGTCTTTTCGCGCACCTGTCACACCTCTTCTTCTCTGTAGTTCTTGGCTGCGGATGGGTGTCTCGGCAGTCTTTTTTTGGCGGTGGAGCTTGTGCCATTTTTCCAAGTGCAATAATCGTCCGAGGGCCGATGATGAAACGCAACCAGTTGCTCGAGCACCGACCATATTTCGATTGCTGCAAATGAGCGGTTGTTAGAAAAATTACGGTGTTTTCTATACGCGCATTTGTGCAGCCTGCAAGCTGTTATTTACCCGGTCGAATGAACGATGGCTCAATTCCAAACACGAATGTCTTTCTGAAGAATGTTATACATTTCTAAGCGACATTTATTTAGGTCTTTGTTCGATGGCTGTCGAGCAATTACATCCAATGGGAATCGATTTCAAGGTGTCGAATGTAGAAGGCTCATTTCGAAGTTGTACCTCTCAAGATGGACACTTGGCATCAACCTTCTCCTCAAACACAACAAATATCCGTCATGTAACGAATACGAATGGTTATTTCTTATGTAAGTGTTGCATTGAGTTCACACAATTGTCACATTTTTACGCTTTGTTATGGTCGTAACGCATCATAGACTGTAAACACAACAAACAACGGTTATGTAAGAAGTGTAGCATGTTTATTTCTTACGTAAGTGTTACATTGTGAATTGTCACTTTGTGGTTGTCTATATGGAAACATTTACGGTCAAATTCACTTGTTCTTGTCTTAGGTCATGTCGACCAAACAAGCAACTATAATCCTTGTTTACGTAACAACGTCAGAGAATCGGAGAAACCAGAAAACCCTACACACGTATATTTGTTACAATTGGGTCTTCACAGGTTTTTCAGGTCGACAAAGGGTTAAGGCATCAATTCGCCAATCGACAGAACGAGGAAAAATTGAAAAAAAACTAACAATTTATCGGATGTAGAAAAAGATGACCAATCCAAGTTCTGTACACTGTGAATTATGCTTAACGTAGGGCGTCGGTGATGCGCTTTGTCGACATAGGCTAACTATCACCGCCAAGAAAACCTGTCACTTAACGGGCTCCGAGTCGCTCCGATAGATTTAAATTTATTTGTAATAATTTGAATGTTTTGTCAACATTTCAATTAAAAGTCAACGTCATATTTTACAAACGTTCTATTCCAGAGCGCTTAACAGAGTACTGTGCCCCTCCATTACATTATCATATAATACATTTACATCCAGTTTACCACAAATCGTACTTTATATGCATTTTGTTTATTCCACCAAATTTGGCCTTTGTCAAAATCCCCACTTTTAGAGTGCATTTATAAGCGAACCTTTGATTTTATGAAAATAATGTATACAATACTTTTTGTAGAGTTTTGTAAACTTCATTTTTTGTTTGAAATATTTGTCGATTCAATGCGTATTTTTCAAGAAAAATCTAAAAAAACTAATAAAAATGCCGTTTTTTAGGGGTTTTTTGAGTATAGCAGCTTCAATTCATTCAACTGCCGATTTTTATTGTCATATTCGTAATCAGGAGAAAAAAATATATCGAAATATTATGTTTAACAATTTTTTTGGGATGCTGTAGCTGTTGTAAAGTTTTACCAAGAAAACTATCTATATCAGTGTCACTCAGAATCTAAAGGTTTGAAAAAAAATGTACATGTAGTAATATTACATTAGTGCCATTCAAATTATCAAAGTGTAAAAATATGAGATGAAAAATTTGATTGTCAATAAACCATCTGAAGTAAAACGAGACGAAAAAAATTTGTTTTAGGCATTCGATTATATCGATTAAAATCCATTTACAGGAATTCAGGCGAAAGATAAGAAGGAATCTGTTACGTCAGGGAAGCGTATATGCGATTAGAAAGTAAATAAATAGATAAAGGGAGATAAACGCATTAACGACAAAGCAAAAGTAAAATGCAGATAGCCTCAGTTGGTATGTACCACCAAAGTAGATAGCGATCGAAATGTCCTGGGCAGAATGAAGGAAAGAGATGACTCGAAGAAGGAAGGGAGTGCAAAGGCTTATTATGCAAACATTAAGATAAACACAATAGTAAGAGAAGAAACGCCAACAAATTAACATGGATATAAGCGAACATGCAACGTGTAATCGATATTTCAAATACGAAAGGTGAGAACCGATGATCTATGTAAAAGATATGCACAAGGGAACGAGCGAACAATTGAGAACTGAAATATACATATATGAGATAAGAATGTAAGATACAAGAACAAGTGGAAATTAGATAATTTATTGTAAGTTTATATAATAGTTGTACATCGACTTTTTTAGTAATTTTTAAAAAATAATATCTTCTTTGTCCTCATCCCTTTTCGATTGCTTCATTTCGGTTATTTGTCCTACACGTGCGTTCGTTTAGTATTTTCTCTCGTTTTGTTGGCATCGTTTGTTTCACTATCTTCTTTTGACAGTTGAATAATATCTTCGTTTCTTTGTTTTTTTTCTTCTATTGTTTTCTTTGTTTCGCTATCTGGTCTTCTCATTAAATTTTAATAAATTTCTTTTGATTTATCATTTTTGTGTTTATGTTCTTTGTTGTGTTTTTGTTGTGTTTTTTCTATTGTTTTCTTTGTTTTTCTATTTTCTTTAGGACGTTTTATTAAACTTTGTTTGCTTAATCGCGTGTTTTGTTTGTTTTTTTTTTTGATTGTTACAATTGTTTTATTTCTTCGATTGTTTCGTTTGTTTTACAATCTTATGAAGAATAATATCTTCATTTGCTGCATTGCTTCGTTTGCTTTATTTCTTCAACAGTTTTTTTTTTTTTTTTATTACTATTTTTATCCTCCTTTTAACATTTGAATAATATGTTTTTTTGGTTCATCGTTTTCGTTTCCGCTGTTTGCTTCATTTAAACCCACGTACGTTTGTTTCATTCTTCCGATTATTTTGTATGTTCGTTTGTTTTACAAAGATTCTTTAAGACAAATATTTTTTTGCTCTATTGCCCTGGTAGAAATGAAAACATTTCTTAGCCAATTCTTAGACAGTTCAGATATTTACCATGTTAAAGGCATAGGAGAAATGGATAGTGTAAGAAA
>JAPYZR010000240.1:36858-76067 GCA_030522945.1 Trichopria nigra | reverse complement strand
TCTTAGCCAATTCTTAGACAGTTCAGATATTTACCATGTTAAAGGCATAGGAGAAATGGATAGTGTAAGAAAAAAATGGATAGATTTCTACTAGGGTGCGTTCGTTTTCTTTGTTTATTTTTATTTACAAATTTGTAAATAAAAATAAAAAAATAACTTTGTTTATTTTTAGTTACAAATGTTTCATTTCTTCTATTGTTTCGTTTGTTTCACTAGCTTCTTGGCTTCGCAATATTTAAATAATATCTTCATTTGCTGCATTGCTTCATTTGCTTCGTTTCTTCCATTATTTTCTTTGCGTACAATTTTTACTCTCCTTTTAACATTTGAATAATATGTATTTTGACTTCATCGTTTTCGTTTCCGTTGTTTGCTTCATTTAAACCCTGGTACTTTTATTTTATTTTTCATTATATCGTTTCTTTCGTTTCTTTTATCATTTTCTATTCGTTATGACATTTTAATATTCTTTGTTTGCTTCATCGCGTTGGATTTCTTTGTTTATTTGGATTGTTGCAATTGTTTTATTTCTTCTATTGTTTTGTTCGTTTCACTACCTTCTTTACTTTGAAATATTTTAATAATATTTTCACTTGCTGCATTACTTCGTTTCTTCCATTGCTTTCTTTGCGTACAATTTTTTGTCACCTTTTGACATTTGAATAATATTTTTGCTTCATCGTTTTCGTTTCCGCTGTTTGCTTCATTTAAACCCAGGTACTTTTATTTTATTTTTCGATTGTTTTGTTTTTTTTTCATTTATTTTACAATTTTCTTTTCGTTATGACATTTTAATAATCTTTGTTTGCTTTACCGCGTTCGATTTCTTTGTTTATTTTTATTGTTACAATAGTTTCATTTCGTCTTATCTGTTTGTATCTTGTATTGTTTCTTTTTTTTTTTTTGAAATGTTTGAATACCTTCATTTTCGACAGTGCTTCGTTTGCAACGTTTCTTCCATTGTTTTCTTGTTTCACAATGTTTTCTCTCGTTTTGACATTTGAATAACATGTTTCTTTGCTTCATCGTTTTCGTTTCAGTTGCTTTCGACGACCAAAGACAGATTTTTTCTCATCCTCGAAGTGAAGCTACATCTTCTGCACGCCGTTCTCTTGAAGAGTTTCACGCAGATTCTCTTTGAGGTTTTAGGAGTGATACAAACAGATAAGTAGAAGAGCGCGTCGGAAATGCCGGTGCGTCAGCCGAGCGCGCAATCGCGGAAAGTGAAAAAGCGTCGGCGGCGGCGATTTAGCGGCTCGGCGGAAATGCTTTCTTCCGTTCTCGCCGATGGTAATCAGGACGTGCAGAAGATCCTGGTGGTTCGCGAGCAAACAGACGCGACGGCCGACTGCTGCAGGAGGCATGAAAGAAAAAGACGGAAGACGCAGACATTCGATGTATAGCCGGTGCACGTTCGGCCGTCGCCTCGTATAAATAAATACTTACGTGCAGTTATACGCGCGTATATACTCAATATACGCGCAGGCTGCATCATCGACGCTGGGGAGGGAGGGACAGAGAGAAGAGGTGCCCTTTTCGCCTTACGTCCTTTCTTTCATTCTTTCATTCTTCATCCTCCTTTTTTTCTCGTCCTTTATATGCGCGAAGCCGAAGGTAAGGTGGCGAGCATCTGCCTTCAGATTGCGTGCCTCCGGTGTTTCGCGAATGGGAGTCGTCGTCGGGCTCGTTGCGGGCAAAGCATTACCAGCTGGCACGCGTCGAGCGTCGCTATTATCTGTACGCCGGGATCGGGAGAAACGGCACTCCGATTTTCTGCATCCTCGTCCCTCTCCAGAGCATACATACGCATGTATATACGTAATATACGTCCACTACTAGCGTCGGTCTCGCTCGCGCGAGCAGCTTTATCCGACGAGGCACTGACTCCTTTTCGACCCTCGAAAACTCGCCGAACCCTCCTCGACGGACTCATTGTGCTATAGCTAGAGACCCGCGTTGTGCCGAATTTATCGATGAGACTGGTACAGTCCCTGATCCTCTATGGGATTCACGAATATCGCGGATATACCTGAGGCACTGCCTCGTCTCGAGGGCGTATATTTTTGGTAATAATTAAGGTGGTAAAACGGGGGTCCCTCAGCCTTAGTCGAGGCTCGTTCTCGCTGTCATGTTACATAATGCAACATGTCGTGCCGAATGTTTATGCGACAGTCTCTTGAAGCTTACAGGTGATATTTAGTCTCTCTTTAACGATTGAATCTTCATAGCGCAACGTGATGTATACATAATAAAGGGAAAAAAGCGAATAAATGGAATGAAGAGATCACGGCGACTTGAGCATAATAACCAGAATGAAGCAATTGAAGTTATAGATTGAAGCGATGAAAGCGTTAAAAAAGAGAGATACATGAGCGATTAAGGAGAATAGATCAATAAAGGAAATGAAGCGAGTGAACGAAATGAGGAGATCACAGTGACTTGAGCATATTAACCAGAGTGAAGCAATTGAAGCTATTTTGATAAATTAAACAAATGTTAATAAAATGTTAACAGAAAATTAACAGAATGAAATTATGTACACGAACACTTGAAGAGAAACAAATGAAATAAGTGGTTGAAACCGATAAAATAATGACGAAGAATGAAGAAAGTGAAGCAAATGAACCGTTCGAGTAAAATGAAGCTAATATAATATGTCTCATATATTTAAGAATGTAATTCCGACATGGGAAATTCATAGCGAAAGTGTTTCGTTTTTTAATATTTAGGCATTTTTAGTTTTATTTCATTTGTGATGAGAATTATGGCTATTATAATTGTACTAATGGTAAAACAATAAAAATATGAAGCTAACGAAGCTAATGACGAGAAAAAAGTGAAACAGGGGATAAAAATAAATTGAGCAATTGCAGTTATAAAGTGGTTGAGGCGATTAAAAATTGAAGCATTGAAAGTGTTAAAAAAAAGAGAGAAGCGATTAAGGAGAATAGATCAATAATGGAAATGAAGCGAGTGAAAGAAATGTATCGAATAAACGAAATTAAGATATCAAAATAGAATAATAGAAATAAATAGAACGAAGCAACTGTAGCTATATTGTGATAAATTAAATTCAATACTTTAAGAAAATAGAATTAATTAAGTTGGAGCCAATAAAATGATGACAGAAAGTAAAGAAAGTGAAGCAATTGAATCGATTTCGTGAAATGAAGCTAATAAAAAGATTAAACTAATATTTATTAAACCCAACGTTTCGACATCATATTTGATGTTCTCATCAGGGGTAACCTTAAAGGTTAAAGTAACCTTTAACCTTAAAGGTTTGCTTCATTTTTCTCTACATTTTCTTCTGAAGTTTCATTCATTTTATTCAATTAACAAAAAATTAAAATATTCACGAAGATTAAACTAACATAATATTCATGTTACAAATGAAATGAATGCAAAAAATTAAACGATACCAAATAAAATGAATGAAACTTCAGAAGAAAATGTAGAGAAAAATGAAGCAAACAAGGAAAGTGAAGCAAGAAATAAATGAAGCCAAAAAGAAAATTGGGCAAAGATATAAATCATATAAAATAATAAATCAAATAAATTCTAATTAAAGAATAAATTCGCTTCAAATTACTACTTCGTATTATTAATAATCAAAATTAAGCGATCGAAATGAATAAAGAAAACGAAATGAAAAAAAATGAAAATAAATTAAATCATTATTATTAAAGTATTTAGATATGATATTATGAAGGGGTTAAAGTAAATGAAGCAAATTAAGTTATTTAAAGAGAAAAGGAGATGGGGAAGGTTCTAAAAACAATAAAGTGAATCCTACACATTAAGTGATTGAATGAAGCATATGAAGAAAAGAAAATTAATTAAATCACGGAGAAAAAGAAAGCGATTAACACGGACATAAATAACGGAATTAATAAAGTTAGGTAATTGAAGCTAATTTTTTAATGAATGAATACCAATAATAAAGCGATTGAAATAAGTAATGGAACTCAAGTCTAAATAAATTATGTAAATAAAGGATTGAAAGAAAATGTGCGCGAAAATGGAAATGAATAGAATAATTCAAGTGATTGAAGGTATAATACCGCGAATAAAATTAATAGAATAATACGAATTATTGGAGAAAACGTCTAACAGTGAATAATAAAGTAATAAGCGGAAGTGATGCTTATTATTAAGAGAATGTAGCTTCTAATAAAGATAATGAAGTAAATGAAGGAAATAAAGAAAGTATAGTCTGTATTGACTTACAAATAATACAATTAATTCATAATGGAAAAATAAAATTAAAAGAATGAAGCATCTCTAAATTAAAACAAAAGAACAGTCTTTAAATTGAAAAGAATAAAGAATGTTAAGATAGTGAAGTACATTGTAAAGAAAAATATATTGAAACGAATGAAGCTATTGTGGAAAATATAACATGCGAAGAGGATGAAGCAAGTGATTCGAATTGTGTGAATTAGATAATTTAAATCTTTACAACCAATATATCTTCGCTTCACTCGTTCTATTCGTTTTATAACATCTTCATTCACTTTATTGATTTCATTTGCTTCATTCTTATATTCAATTTATTGCTTCGTGTATTTTTTCATTTGCTTCAGGTTTTTTCTCTATTCATTATTTTAACCACTTTAATGAATTGCTGTATTAATTTCATTCGCTTCATTGGTTCAGATATAAATAAAATTTAACTTTTTGAAAACATATACTTTTAATGTACAGAAATTAATTTTTTTTATTTTTAGGTCCATTACGAATGAAACATGAACATTTGGTGAAAAAAAAAATATGGTAATTTTTTGGTTAGCTTCAATACTTCGATCTGAACCTTCGATATGGATCGAAGTAATAACAAATGGGAAGTGCGTTTTCCCCCGCCAAAGTATACTATAATATCATAATAAATGTGAAATAAATTAATATTAAACGACCGCATATTCTTATATGCATCGCTGCAGCAAAATTGCTGTTGCACGACATCCGAAGTGTACTTCATCGTCTCTCGCAATTAACTTTGAACTTTATTTACTCGAAAGTACGTTGCGTATATGACATTTAATTATCTAGTCGCAGGTGGGATATTTGGCGCATTATTTTTCGCCGTTCCGAGCCAATAATACGTGTGTAGTGATAGTTTAGCTTGCAGCGTAAGACATTCATAATCATTTAACAATGTATTAACTGTCCATTCTCCCGGCATAGCAGCTGGTGATTTCCTTCTTGCGGTTGCATTACAATTTATAATAAGACGCTGGTCATTTCCTTAAACATTTTAAACCTATATCTAAATAATATAATTACACTTTTTCAATGCACCGCAGCAGTTTAATTGTAATAAGCTACAAATTAATTATAAATTACATAAAAGTATATACGGCTGTTCCTTTCAGTGCGTTTCATTCAATGACTTTTATCAATTACGTATACTTTCAACGTTTACGTGTTAAAATGGCGCTTTAAACTTATTTATTTTATTACCGCGTCAATTGCGAAATGAAAATAAAATGCCATTTTTTTTTCTCACCAGATAATACAAAGCGCAGGGTTTGATGTTTATTGCTTCGATAATACCTTGGTCTGTATTATTTTTACTGTAACTTTATCGGGGGTTGTAACGCACTCTATACAAGCGGGAACAAATATATCAGATATTTGCAGCATGGGGGAACATCGATTGTAATATCGCAATAAAATTTAAGCGTTAATCATCGTTCCGTTATCTGTAGATGTAATGGTCCATTGAATTATAACACATCTGATATTTTTGATGTTATTTTTAACATAAATAATAATTACAGTTGACGAATTTCAATTTCAATTTCAAATAATATTTCAATTTTATAAATTGAAAATAAATTTTGTAACGAAATAAAAGATTATGTTGTATAAAAATATACAAAAATGCACAAAGTAATATAATACGAACAATAGAGTAAAAAAATATGTCGAGTGACGTTACCGCGACGGGATTTGCGTTTAGCAATCTGTCCGCCACCTGGTACCAGCGCTTCTTCGGTCGATAATGAATAGTAAAAATGATTCAAGGATTTGCGTCATTCATACATATATAGGATTATTCGCATAATATGCCCTTCATCGACACTAACGAAAAGGGCAAATATTTAGGCAAGTTATCAAATCAAATCGACGTTTCTGCCGAAGACCGGATGTGGCGCGCAAATAATTGCACTCTCCACCGTCAGACATTCATCCGGGAAGGAATTGCAGTTTCTCGAGTACAGTGCACGTACACATATGCTCGTATGAACATCGCTTACGTCATAGGATAAGTAAATATAATATAAAAGTAACGCAATGAAAATATCGCGCTCTTTAAATTTTACGGTCGTGCGCGGTATATTGTGCGCGTAAAATTGTATATGGTGGTGTTTTTACGCGCGCGCAATATAACGGCCATTTTTCAAGGTTTTTATTTTATTATATTTCACGCAATGGAGTAAATGCACTTAAATTTCTTTATTTCGACGTTTAAGTGATGTTTAAAAAAAAAAGAAAAGAAAAGAAAAGATTTGCATCGTAACGAGGTTTAAAGTTGAATGATTATGAACTCGAGTGCAAATATATATTTTGCGACGAAGCTGTACAATTAGGAACTAAACGCCACGTACGGTTGTCGTGCATTACATGTATACGATGATTATTAATATAATGTATAAGTAGTTCGGCGTACACGGAACTTTGAGTCACGTATCGTTACATCTGGACAAATTCCATTCGTAATAACACGTAATTGTATGTGGTTACATATAATTACGCACATCAATCATGCTCCCCTTCTCCGTATTGCGGGGTAATACGGTTGAACAGTCCGATAGTTTCAATCCGTCAAAATAGTGATTAGTCACATTAACAGGTATACACCGAATGAAGATTTAAATTTTATAGGATGCGTAATAACACGCTTTTTTATAAGCTACTAATGTATCTTTTACTTTCTTAAATGGAATACTCTCGTAATCGTAAAATCAACAAAAATATATTTAAAAAAATTTTTTTTTTAGATTTTAAAGAATTTTATTTAATGATAGGATTTTGTTTGGTAATAATAACAAAAATTTAATATATTTCGGAATTTATTATTATTCATTGCAATTTTTATCGCAATTTTTGTTTTGTTATTAACGATACACTTATTTAATTTATTTCGATTACTTCATTAGCTTCATTCGTTTGCCACCTTTCACTCCCTCCATTTTTTCTCCTTCATTCGTTTCATTTCATTCATTGTTTCACGTAAGGTTTCATTTGCTTCATACGATTACTCGTCGCTTCATTATATCTCCTATTTAATTTATTACATTAGCTACGCTCATTTCAGTCGCTTCATATGTCTTCCACTTCCTTCACTTCACTAGTTTTATTCGTTTTAATATCTTCATTATTTCTTCCACTTTATTGATTTCATTTGCTTCATTAGCTTCGTTTATTTCATATGTGTTTTTCGTTCCATCCATTTTATATTCAATTTACTGTTTCGTGTATTGTTTCATTTGATTCATGTTTTTTCTCGCTTCATTATTTCATTCGCTTCATTTGTTTCATACGTGTTATTCATTTGAGTGTACATCTTCATTATTTCTTCGACTTTATTGATTTTATTTGCTTCATTCATAGTAATCGCTTCATTTATTTCACTGTATTTATTGATTTATTCATTGATACGTTTGCTTTACACTTTGTACTCGCTTCATCATATATTCCACTTTATTTAATTCCTTAGGCATGATTTTTTTAAGTTCTTATTCTTTCGGCCATCTTCACTGCATTTGTTTCGTTCTGTATACTTCTTCATGATTTCTTCAGGATGCATTCGCTTCATTTTACCTATTGTTTCTTATGTTGTTTCATTTGCTTCACTTTGACTCGCTTCGTCATTTTTTCACCTTGTTTATTTGATTTCCTAGTTATTTTATTTTTGCTTCTTATTTCTTCCGATATATTCGCTTCATTTGTTTTATGCTTTTCACTCGTTCACTCGTACAATTTGTATTATTTGTTGCACTGGTTTCATTTACTTCATTCCTTTTATTAATTTCGTTCCGTAAATGTATTTCATCTAGTTTATTCATTTCGTTTGTTTTATCCAGGAAATCCATGAAATCCAATATCCCCTTTATTAAGTCCCTAAAAGAAGGCAACTACTTTATTTAACATGTGCCATGATTCTTTTGTTTGAGGTTTGAAATGATGGATAAGCGTTTTTTTTTATTTGAATGCCAACCAAACGGTCTTGTGCATTAGATAGTTCACGATTTTTCGGTTCAGGCATGAAAATGCATAATGTGCGTCACGTAGCTGTATAATGACAAACAGGGAGGAAGGCAATTTGCCGAATACAAAATTTCGCCGGAGTGGACGAGGCACCTCGTACTAGGGTGAATCACGATTACGAATTTTCTTGACATCCCTTCTTCCTGCCATCTTATTCCTTCCCTCGCAGTCTGTCTTTGTACCCTTTTTTTGTCTCGCTCGTCCATCGATTTGTCGAAATGCCAGGACAGATGAATTAAGGATTCCTTCATCGGCCAACGAGCGAAGCGACAAATTCGTATTCAAAACGCGTCGGTCAATTAAGTCAACGGGACGGTGTCTTACGAAACTCAGTTTTAATTCTTTCTTCAAACTTATGAACTTATTATTCAAATGAGCGCTGAAGCAGGCATTTACAGCTTTAATCGTTTCATTCGAATTGACAATAATTACTTTTATATTCGTGTTTATACATTTTTTCACTTGTTCTTATTGGTTGTAACGTGTGAATTTGAATTATAAAATGTTGACAAACATTAACTCAATGTAATAACGACAATGTTGATAATAATTGTGTATTTCTTTTATAAATTAAGATAAAATATTGAATTTTTCATTATATTTTAAAATTTACACACGTTCGATATTTAATTTAAAAGAATTCGATTGATAAAATATGAAAAAAAATTTCATTTGAAAAAACAAAAACATTCAAGTGACAAAAATACATTAATTTTTTATCACTTTTAATTTCATGGCAATACAAACATTTAAATGTTACGTAACAAAGTTAACAAGTTTGTACTTCCAAATCACTCGTTAACTTTTATTTTTAACCTATTGTCTGAGGATTACTTTTATCAATTACTTACCTTTATAAAGTTCTTGTCAAAAGACATTATAAAAATAATTTGTTAATTTATATAAATGACGCAAAAAAATGTTTTTCTCAATTTTGGCATTCTAGTCTTTTCTATCTTCTGCAATAGAACAGTACAAAAGAGCTCGCTTTCAAAGCCTACCCCGTACACAGGCGTAACTCTATTTGACATTCAACAGGTTCAGGATTTCGAATTCGAGTTATAAAGGAAAAAATTGGCGTACATTACAAGGCTGTTGAATTTTTAATAATATAGTACGCATAAGGAATACAGATACAAACATTTTTTACATACCGAACATTTATTATTCGATTACCTTTTTCAACATTGGTTTCGATAGTCTCTGAATCAGTCCGCCATCAGTCTTTCTGCAAAAAAAGTCACGAATATTCTGCAGTCGAAGTATCGGTCGTCCAAAGTATTTGTTCACTCGATTTATTCATCATGTCGCGTTTCATACTTTTCGACATAGTTAGACACTGCTAATCATAATAATTATATTTTTATTTAAAAGAGAAGTAAATTTTGTTTAAAATGAACAAACAAATCGTTACATAATGAATAAAACAATGTTTACGATTCGTTTTCAATTATTACTTTATACTGTCAGAGTGACATTTCACTCCGCAAAGAGTGAAACTTCAGCGCCTTTTTAAAAAAGAGTGAATTTTCTTTCTTTAAGAGTGACACTTCACTCTTTCTGGAGCGCAGATTCTCCGACATACTCGAAAATAGAGTGAAATTTCGCTACAAGACTTTTGAAGAGTGGCTCAACTTTCATTCTTGTTAGAGTGTAATTTCACTCCAAGAAATTGAAAGAGTACAGCAAAAATAATGGCAAAGTTCGAGTGCCCTAAAATAGCATTTCGGACGCCATTTTTAATTTTTTATTACAGGCCGTCGTATTTTAAAATTTTGGTCTTGAATTTCAGATCTACAATTTTCTTCAGTCGAAAAAGTCGCATTTTTCAAAAAATTGTTCCTAACTTTTTAAACATTGATTTTAGACAAATTCCATTATATTCTGAGTGTACATAAATTATTACGTAGGATTGTTTGGCGACATTATATAATTTTTTCAAAGCTAATATGAAAAACAAAGAACATGATAAAAATTCGTTGATAATTTACGACATTGAAACTTAATGCGTTCAATCCAGATTTCTGGAAATGTAAATTATGTGATTAGAATGATGGTTAACCTTACTTGATGATCAAGGTAAGAAAGTGACAAGTGATAAACCTTAATTGAAAAACGATTACGAAATCGCGCATTGTACAATTTCGATGAAAATTTCATCATAACCCGCAATTTACTTCGCCCTAACCTAACCTAACGTAACCTAATCTAACCTGCAATTTCATCATCTGAAAAGGAAGTTTTTCCAAGTACAGGAAAAGAAACAATGCAACACCTAAATTATGTAGCATAAAGAACTAATCAAAACTGGAAACAAGCAATCCTCGACTAATGTATGTCAATTGTCGGTAAATCAGTCTCGAATCATCATCTTAAAACATCCACTTTCGAAAAAAAAAAATAATAATTATAATAAATATCCCGTAGCCTTCTTGCACGCAACAGCTGTTTTCAATTCGGTTCCTCGTGATTTTTCGGCGCCTAAAACAGAACCTCGGCATCACGAATCGGAGGCTTTATTTGTACAAGCAAAAACAATTGGGGGGTGGGGGGGGGGGGGTGTCGAAATAAGCTCCGACTCCAAATGTGTGTGTGTATATATATATATATATATATATATGTCGATAATTAATTCAATCGCATCACGTTGATGATGATCGCGTCGCGAGCCAACATAAGGAGACACGCAGCGGTATATAGGCGTACGCGCGGCCCGAGGCCGGCACGCGTGTGCAGGATTGATCGGGGCAAGAACGAGGGCAGGTGCTAAGGACGACAGCTGCGCTTATTCGCGATGTTCCTTTACGAAAGGAAAAAAAGTTTAAGCCGTTCGTCTTGGCCGGGCCCTCACTTTATGTGCACTCGCCGGTGTACCCCGGTGCACAACTAATGACGTCGATAAAAGGAGGAAGAGTCCTCGCGTTCTTTATCTGTTAAAGCACAAAGAAGCCAGAAAATCGCCCCGATTCAATTTCTGTTACTCTCTCTCTCTCCCTATCTCCTTTATACCAATTACTACGAAACGCGATCGTTTACTTTGTATATTATATATGATGCGAGCCTCCCCCGGCGCCGAACTCTCCTTTTCCGCGAGGATTTTCTTTGTGTCGAATTTCTTTATGTAGTAGGTTGCGAGCCTTCGAGTCAATATTTACATTGGTGGGGGATTCCACGGTACCAGCTTAGAATTTCTTTAAATATATACATACGATGCTTCATTTGTCTGAATATTTTTTATTATACATAGTGGTTGAAGTTTACAGTGCCAAAGAAAATTCGTATACGTATATATATGTATATGTGTGTTCTTATGCGCAAAAGCATTATATCTTACGTAACATTAATTCGTTTCATTTATACGTATTGACACAAAATTATGGAAACCCCTAAATCTTCTTTTGAAAAATGTTAATAAAAAGTTAAAGTTAATAAAAAAGTTAGGGTTCCCATTTAAAAAGCAACTTTGACCTTGTTACGACTTCGAAGGTCGTGGTCAAGGACTTAATCAAGGTCATACTTGAAAGTTAAATTTCCTACTCCTAACAAAATCGTAATAAAAAATGTAGGTTCCCATTTAAAGAAAAACTTGAATTTCACCTTGATATCATCTTTAAGGTCATGGCCAAGGTCAACTCAAGGCCATTAAATAGCCAGGGGGAAATCCTTAAAACTTTTGTATGCAATTTAGTCGTTTTCGTACTTTTGTGCCACCCTGTTTATTTTTGTTATTCCGGACGCATAGTTCGATTTTACGTATAGTCGTCGATGTGTGTAAAGTGTCACTTCACGCATCGAGTAACTGTGCGTAAAATCGAAGTTTACGAAAAAACATATTGTTCGATATACATGAGCAATACGTATTAGTGCGTAAAAGTGGCACTTTACACACTAGTAGCGAAAACTACTATATTTTTAATGATTTCGTATACTCACTTTTATATATATACTATATATATTGCAATTACGATTTTTATGCTCCAACCTTACTAGAAAAAAAGACCACCTCCCCCGCGAAACGATCAAATGATAGGGGAACAAAGGTCAAAGGACACATGATAAAGGTCAATGGACACATGTCAACGGATACACGACCAAGGTCAAAGAACTAAGGTCAAAGGATACAGGATGAAGGTCAAAGGACACAGGTTGAAAGTCATAGGACCAAGGTCAACGAACACAGTTTTAAGGACACAGGTTGAACGTCACAGGACCAAGGTCAAAGGACAAAGGTCAATGGTAAACGTTGAATGGATACAGGGCAATGAAGAATGTACAAAGATCAAAGTACAAGTGCTGGTATTTGATATCGGATTATGGAACAGCAGGAATTTTTAGGTCCAAAACCATATAGTTTTTAATATACTTTTGTGACCCCACTGTGTGCATTTATAATTGGATTTATATTTAAGTACACTTGATGCGTTTGGTAGTTGAAGTATGACCATTTAATGTAGATTCGTCCTTGTGAATAATTTAGATATATTGCGATGAAGGGCCATCAAGAAATACTTAGTATACCATTGATCCAATTGATGGCCTCTAAAGGCCATCCGAAAACAAAACTGTTGCATAAAAAAGGTTTTCATTAATTTTAAGAATTGGAATTTTATTATATCTGGTAATGTTGCTGAGATAAAGGATTATCATTCCGGAAAAAATAGAAATTTCTGAAAATTAGCTTTTTTGCAATTTGCATTTACTCTTAAACGTTATTCTTTTGCATATTGTTTTACTTCTTTGCAATCGTGAATTTTTAAATATGAATTCCTCTACATTTTTTAAAAATTAAAAATGTCAGAATGGTATGAAACATTTTTTACTGTGTATGTACCAAAAATTGTTTATTTGGTATATACATAATCACAAATCCCAAAATCGCATTTGGAAGAATTTTGTGCCACATCGTACAAAATAAAAAGTTCTTTTATTTAATCTTGTACACCTTTCAAAAAAGATCATAGAATGGCTTTGCTTTGCATTCGTAAAGGCAGGACGGTATCGTGAAAAGCTCACGGACGAAATTAATTCAACATGCGCATTACGACACCCACCGAAATCTCGGAAAGCGGGCGGGTCACGCACCTTGTTCGAAATAGTAAATTTATCGGCCACGATTCAATGCTGTCCGCATTGAACGGCGTTTTTTGTTTGTCGGGGTCTCCCTTGTTGAATTCCTTGATTTATACGCGCATCTGCGTGAGTTATTGCGCGTACGAAATCACCCGCCCGATAAAAGGATCGAAGTCGAATCTTGAATCGATAACAATGCGAGCGCGAAGATTTTCACGAACTTGGAAAATGACCCAATTTTCCCGGCGACACGCGTGCAAGAGAGCCTTTGAAGAATGGATGCGGACGCAGTTGTTCGAAATAATCGAAAAGCGTCTTCGGGGCGCGCATATCTCGCTCGACGTTTTTGAATTTTGTGGAGCGTGCATGACGATGGGGCCCTCGACAAAGGCGCTGCGCGTGTAAAGACCCCGAATTTCTCGACGACGACCCCCTCGATTCGCCATTGTCCATCTTAAGCCACGCGACGTCGCGTCTTTTTCGTGTCGGTACCTCTTAAAAAAATGTACGTCTGCAATTGAATTCGATTTTAAGATTATATGTAAGAAAACACATTGTTCATGCATAGTACATAAAAGTGGCACTTTACACTCTAGTAACGAAAAAACTACTTTTTTAAATTATTTCGTTTAATCAGCATGTTTTTAATTATGCGAATATAAATGTATATTTGCGATTTATTTTTTTTTTTTTTTCGAATTCAGCTCGGTATGATTACAGGCGCCTCATGTATTATAACTTTTTTCGATTTAAGTGATGAGTTTACAAAATTTCTTATTACATTTTTTAAAATGCATTGTTTTAAATTCAATTATATTATAAAACTAGGGAATTCGCCCATGCGGCCGTAGGCCGCTAACCCTATTATTAGAATTTAATTTATAATTATATTATTTCTGGGTTTAAACGTATTATTAGAATGTTTTGAAATATATAGATATGATTTTGCCGAATCCAATACATTTGTGTTTCAGTGGCATAAAACTTTAAACTGCCTGCTGGGCAAAACAAAATAATAAATTGATGTTTCGGTTACGATGACAGAGAATTTAGCATGTATTTCGTTACCAATTTGCAGTATTGAAATACAAAAATTGTTAAAAATATAAAATGTATTAAAAGTAAAAAGTGGCAAGGTAAAGGACTCGTCGTCAATTCCATTTCGAATCATGCAACAAAAATAATTTTGATGTACTAAATAATTTTTAATGTACTAAAGGTTCAAATAATGGTACACATATATCTTTTATACTTTTGTTTTTATATTACTTATAATGTAATAGCGTTTTAAACTTTCTTTCTTTTGCTTTTTAATGTTTTTTAATGAACGACGTAGGCATGATAGGGTTGATAGTGTTGATATGGTGTATACTAATAAGAAACTATTATTTTTTCCAGAAAAAAATTGTTGGTGCTCCCATGTCGCTTTATTGCGCACCAAACATATTGGAGGAGCTTCCTTTTTATATTGTCTATCCATAAATGGAAAAAATTTTTTAAATTGAAAAGTTGCATATTATATTCGAGAAAAATTGTTTATTTGTTAATTCTCAAAATTTCAAAGGAAGAACGTTTAAAACAATACTATAAATTATAAAAACATTGTACAAATTATGAAAGCATTGTATGAAAGTAAGATTTTAACACAGAGTTTGCATTAAATTCGTTAAATTGTGATAACTTTCAAAAAAACTTTTTTCGAAAAACAAAAAAAAAAAACAAATACTTGTTTTATGTAATTCTAAAACAAATACCGTTCTAAAACAATGGAACAATAAAAATCATGTAAAACATTATTTGAAATTTAAAATTTATTTTCGTTACGTGCTTTGAAATGTAATCAACCTTAAATCTAAGATCTTCTTTACCACTCGTAGAATTTTTGTTTTTCTAAATCTAATCTCCGAAAGTTCAATGACGTGATATATCAGTTACGATAAATTCTATATTTTATACATAATATAAGGGAAATGAGGAAAATAAGGAAACAGACAACAAGCATGTGAAATAGAGGTTACTATATTTTTAGAGATTTGTAAATTCCCCTATGGAAGTCAGATTAAATTCTGACAAGTAAAGACATTCATCGGTCGATACAGTGCTTAGAAAGTTTATTTTCAAGGAAATATTATCCGAGAGATTTCTGGATAATGGGTGTCCATTTAATTCTATAAAAATAGAATAATCCAATAGAAATTCATTGTGACAAGGAAGAAATCTTCGAAAGTCCTATATAACAAACTCATTACGAGGAATTTTCTAGTTCATTAACTTTTAGTCGTTCAGAAATTAATGAATATAGAACTTAATAAATTAATGAAAAATTATATCACTTATTTGGATATCCGTCAATGGTGCTTGATTGTAAAGTTGTCGTGATACTTACCGATATACTTATCGCTTAAGTATATGTATCGCTGTCGCCGAATTTGACGCTATATTTCAGACTATTAGAAAATGCACATTGCCAAACTTGTGTTTAATAATTGATTAAAAAAATACAAATATAAAAGTAATAAACATTTTCATTCAATTGAAATTACTGAATATTAATCTTCAGTACTTTCAGTAATTACCTGTTGATAAAGACAACGATCCTGTATCGCATTAATTTGCGCAACCCTAGCGTATTCGAGCAAGCCGAACAAAAATCGAAGACTGATTAATTGGAGTTAAAATTGACGGCAGATATTTATCGATTAAAATTTCGAAAGAAAAAAAAAAGAGAAAACTTTAAGATCGATTCAAAATATCGCCTATCCCTTCCAGCGCACCGACCAGAAAAGATCCCCTTTCTCTGCCTCACTTTCGATTTTATACGATACTTCTCGTGTATAGACATATACATATAATAATGTATATATATATATATATAGGTATCGCGTGACGATAAACGAATCGCAGAATCGCCGGCAACAGTTGGCGGACACACGAGGTGGAACGTCGATGGTGAACCGCAAGGAAAGCTCTTTCCCTCTACACACATATATACATATACATGTATATATATATATATATATATATATATGTCCGATTGAAATCTACAATTTTGGCGAGCTTCGGTGTTACCCAAGTAAATTGTCGCTTGTTCCGTCTCCCAGACTGCCACCAAACAATGCCCTTTTCGCCGGTTGCATTCTGAAAAACGCTGACATAATCGCTGCATTTCCGGGGTTATTTAAAACGTAATCGTATTTTTGTCTCTCTCTCTCTCTCTCTCTCCCTCTTTCCCCGTCTCTGAATGTTTGTAAACAGTCGTTAAAATGCAGGTGCATATATATATATATATATATATATATATATATATACCCTAGTAGAAAATGACGTGAGTTTCTGCCCAGTTTTTCTGGCGTCCATGTTAAAAGTAATAGAGTCCAGACAAGTGACCATAAACTCGTCTTATTTTCTACTAGGCTTCATATATGCTGATGCCTATAGCTTCCGGTGGTGTATTTTGTAAATTCTTTAGATCTTTAGAGATGTTTGCACCCTATTATTTCAACAATTTTTGGATGAACTTTATTTGTCGTCAATTTTTATCGATGCTTTCCATCTGTTAGTGGTTGTTGAATAAAGGATTTTTTCAAGTTTTGTATGTAATGTCATATTTTCAGCAATCCATTATATAAATTAAAAAATAAATTTCTTCTTAATAAAAAAAAATATTTTTATTTAATTATTTATTGAAATAAAAAAAAAATTAATTAAGATGAACCCAATAACTACTTATCGATTTGTTAAAAAGTGAAATGAAAATTGATATATTTTTTCAAAATCTACATGACAACCTTTATTCCAGAGTAAGAAACTATGATGAAACGAATTCCTCGCTGGACCCCCTTACAGAAAAATTAAAGATCAAGGCCATCATGCACGATTAATCTTTTTTTTTTACGAGTCAATGAATGAAACGTGCCCGTACAAATCTATGAAGTAACAGGTATGTTAATATACAGTGAGAGACGTTTTCCGAAAAAATACTCTCGTGCATTTGTCGAAAACCTCAGGTAAATTTATCGGTTACGCGTATTATGTCTACGCACATATACTGGTATATGTACATACACATACAGGTGTATATACGCATATATGCATCGGTTGCATTCAACTATTATCCATTATTGTGCATCGGAAAATTTGGAGACGCCAAACCGGTCCGACATTTTTTATGCTTCTTTCACGCTGACTGAATGAATGCATTTTTTTGAGAAAAATGCGCGTTCGAAACTTTTACACCTATATCTATTCGGTGGCACTGTCGTAAAAAAGAAACACTTTCAACGTTACGCGTTGTTGATGGCAATTTGTAAGGTCAAGTCTAATTCTCTTCGGTTATGACATTCTTTAAAGCGAAAACTGAAAAATATGTTTATCTCGATTCTTTGAAAACACCGCAGATTATGATTTTTATGCTGCATTGAATCTTGAACGATTTTTTTTTACGAATGGATAATGGGGACTGTAGTTTTATGCTACAATTATTTTATGTATTGTTCTTATGTAGATTATACTTTATACATATAATACACTTTATATATTCATATACACATGTGTGTGTGTACGTGTATGTATATATATTTATAATCTGCACATGTATATATGCAATTATTTTTAGTTGACTATTGCGATCTATTGCGATAAGAGGCCTCTATAAATAAATAGTGACGATTCATTGATTCATTAAAAAAATGGGGAAATTTCACTTTAACAAAGAATGATAAAATCACTTTTTTTAAAAGAGCTGATGCTCAATTTTCACTTCAATTAATTTATAGAGCGAAATTCGTTGCAAATTTAATATGACATTGATTTATAGCCAATGGCCTCTCATACAAGGGTATTAGCATTGTCCGCAAGTGCCAACTAAAAAGAATTTGCCATAATTAAACCAGCATATCGGATCAAATTTTCCTTTTTTCCCTTCAAATTCTGCTGAGAATCTCTAAAATATATATACGTTTAATAAAAAAAAAAAAACATGAAGAAAGTATATATACGAAAAATTCAAAAGCAAGATGAAATGATTGCAAATTCCCATTTATGATAGTAGGCGTCCACAACAGTTTTTTATGCTTCAGTCACGCTGACTCGATGAATGCATTTTTGAGAAAAATGCATTGACAATTTTACACTTTCGTACGGTTGCACTGTTGTTAAAAAGGGATACTTTCACCGATACGTTGATCTTGACTGCGGCAATTTTGAAGGTCAAAATTTTCCCTTCGGGTGCTTTAAAAGCAGCAAGTGAAAAATCTCGATTCTTTGAAAACAACACGCAGTTTATATAATTTTCATGCTGCATTATGTATCTTGAACGATTTTTTTTACGGATGGAAAATGGGATTAGTTTTGTACTATATTTATTTTGTGCAACGAAAATCAACCCCTAACGATATTTTAACAAAGGAAAATTATTTGAATTTATTGGATTAAAAAATAAAGCCAAATTTATTACACGTCATTGCTCAAGTAGCACAAATATCTTAGAATGTCTCCAGAATGTCTGTATATTATATATATATATATATATAAAATAAATTAGACGATATAAAAAATAAAACGTTTGAAAATTAAGTGCACCTATACTCTTATATCGAATAACCATTATCGATTATTATAACAAGAGAAGGTTCTAGGTATTATTTTTTTAACATGAGTATTAAATTAGGGATTGAGTACATTTTAATCAGTAGCGTGTGATCCTTTTGTACTTCGAAGGAATGATATTCTAATACATGTGGGACTGGTGGAGCACTGTCAAACCTTCTCTTCAGAGACCGTCAGATTTCATATATCTCACGTCGTTTTGGAGGTATTCAGCAACTTCAAAAAATCATCTAACTGTTGATATACATCCGCCATATTGGATCCGCCATCTTGGATTCTGATATTCTGACCATTCTGACTACGTAAACATAATAATCAACCATATCGAAAACCCCCGAATATAAATTACCAAACGAATTTAAGAAAATTTAGTAGTAGGGAGGATAATCGTTGATTTGCTACCGTCATATTGGATGCACCATTTTAAATTTGGCAACGAGCACAAGATTATTTCGACCATATCTGTTGTCTGTTGTGTACATACACATGTATGTATAATGAAAGTTCTTCCATATTTTGAGAAACATATTCAACATTTCTACCGGTTAAATAATACAAAGCATTTGCACATTTTTGTATATAGGATGATGGGAAACGGTAATTGCAGACAATCTGATTTATTTTACGTATTCATTTATATTAGGAATGACGTCGGAACATATGTTTCGTTACAAAATCTCTGATGTTGCATATATATATTTACATTTTTCAGCGATTCTTGAATTAACTTAACACTTACTATAATTCAATTATATATAACTAAATACAATCAGTATACATTAGTCGAGTTACTTTCAGAATCAATAATGCATATAGCATCTGAGATTTCTGTCATTTTATTACACATTTTAAATCTTGATTTATTAAATAGTTGATAAGGATTGTAACGGCTGCATAGGGCAATAATAGTAAAGATATTTATTTATATTTATATACAATGTCTTCAAAGTAAACGAGCAATACAGTGGAAATTCCATCAGATACGATTTCTGTTTGTCAAACATTCACTAACAACCCGCCATTGGCATAACGAGCAATGTTACTAGTTATTGTACAACTAGTGTTCCGTCTTATAATGTCCTTTTTATCGACAATAAATCTATTTTTTAACAATAGCATTGAAATTTTTGTTAATCCGAATGTATTGCCAAATCGTATTTATTGTATAATTCCATATTATTCTTTAAACTGCATCTTCGACCGCATTATCGTCCTTCAATAGTTGATTGTATAAATTGTCGAGACACAAGTGTTTGTAACGAATATTTTCCTTGATCCTACAATCGTCGTTTCTTTTTCTGGTTCGTAGATGCATTGTTGTTAATACACGTTCGACTCAATGACGTAAAGGTATCCTAAGAGAAATATAAAAAGATGAGTAAAGATAATATACTAAGAGAAAAATTAACTAAATTTAACTAAATATTAAATTGCTGGAATTTACCCTGCCAAATCGCTTAAATCAATGACATAATTAGTTAAAACAACTAAACTGGAGTTATGAAATTGTTGTTAAAACGAGTTGTAACTATATATGCGTCTTGTGAAATGCGTGAAACGAAATATTTAGTTGGTTTCTAGTTAACTAAATATTTAGTAAAAATTATTCTTTTTTAGGTTAAACTACAAGGACGGGGAATCCCCTATACTATTTTCGCCCCCGCAGGGGTCGGAGAGGGGCAACGTGGTCAAAATATTGATGAAAATACATTCAAACACATGAAAACACATTACCGAAGTATCGGTAATTTGTCTACAATTTTCCAGGACCGTCTTGGAAGTATACACACCACGGTGGAACTATCGGTATTAAACCATATTTCGTACTAGAAGTATGCGTGTATATATGTTATTTGTACGTAATTCCGAGAAAGAAGGTCCCAGCCATCGATAAAGTGCTATACATGGATACAGAAGGATTCGTATGGATTCAATTGAATTCGTAATCTGTCCAAACTGAAATCCTTGTCAATCAAAACATTATTTCTTAAAACACCGAAAATGAGAATTCATATTAATCCCAAAGAATCCACTTTAATCCAAAATTATAATGTCGTCGTAAATAAATAATATTAAATGCTTAGGAATAAGAAAAAAAAAAAAAAAACTGGTTAATTCAAACAAACCTCAGCGAATCCATGGGAATACAAAAATAATTTCGAATGACAAAACGCTGGCCCGTGTCGGTCCGCAAAAAGGGGAAAGAATTGTAGGATTCAAAATAAAATATTACTACACTGCTTACAAATTATAAACTCGCCGGAATATCTTGGTTCGCAAATAATTTTACATCCTATGGGTAGAATTCTCTGATCTTAAAACATATGGATAGGGCATAGCACCATAGACGGTGTGTGACCACTAAATGCTGGAAGGAAGATTATAATGAAGATGGCGGATCCTTCCGAAGCATCCCGAATTTAAACGACTGAATCCGAAAACAGTATATGGCTCTCAGAAATATTTCGCATGACAGTGATGCATACCCGTCACTGATCGGGACTCGGGAGTTGTCGACTGGTCATTCGGTTATTTTCGGCTTTATAAATCGTCCTTCCATCTCGACTTCAAATTTTGTCACCCTAATTTCGCGCATGCCCTATCCGTATGTTTAAAATTAGTAGAATTCAATGTTATTTCTATCTATACTTTAGATTTATTACGTGTTTACAATTTGTTTATAATTTGTAAGCATTGTTGCACACTCATTGCGATTTCCTTCCCCAATTTTGTTGTAAACAAAATAAACTTTGAATTTTTTTTTATATTTGAGATTTTATTTTATGCCCCACAATTGTGCCTATTTTGCGGACCGACACGAGCCGCAAATTTGTCCTGGTCCGTAGCCAGGCATTTTTTATAAAAGGGGCAAGGGGAGGGCTTGATGTTAAAAAAGACTATTCGAGAAAGGACCAATTTCGATGGGTTGAAAGGCAGCAGTGGAAAAACGATTAAAATATTAAATTTGAATCGTGCCAATAAGGGACGGCAAACATAAACAATACTCTTCTCTCTTTCTAGGTATCTGACTGTTTGGCAATTTGAATATGTAATCGCCGTGTCACAATGTAAACACGCATTTAAATAGACATTTCAATCTATTTGAATGCATGACAAATTACAAATTCAAATTCAAATTCAAATGTTCAATTATTCTGAATCCTTTTTCGATTACTGGGGTGTTTGGTTTTTTGATATTTTGTAGAGTTGAAATTAAAAAAGAATGGATTCAAATTTCCCCAATGAATTTGTCAAACTAACAATTATTAAATCACGTAAATAAACAAGTGGAATTGAGGAAGTGGTCTATTTAATATTCATAAAGAAATCGCGTTAAAATCGGTCAATATCTGTAATACTTTAAATTAAGAAATCGTCTAAGGTAATGCAGAGAAGAAGCCAACTGTACTCGAATGTTTATATATGTCCATAAATCCGCAAAAGAAAGTTTTTTTTTTTTTGTTTTATTCATTGAAAGAATTTACTTTAAGTTTGACCACGAATAATCGATAAATCATTTAAATAATTGAATAAATTCTGCCATAATTAGGGCACCCCACAGCAAGCAAAATTCTGACAATTAAAATTAAAATTACAATTATGTAACATTTACGTAGCATGTAACAATGATGGAAATGTAACTGTTACCTTTTATGTTTGGAGGGGTTTAAACCAAGAATCGAAATAAGTTTATAAAATCTGTTTTTAAGAATATCGGACGAGTAGTTTTCCGAGTCCCTTTATCTAGAAACTCAAAATGGAAGTCTTTAGCATCCCTCTTTATGAGCTTCCAAAAAAAAAAAAAAAACTTCAAAAATATGTTATATATAATATAACCTTCAAAGCAAAAGCGGGCAACTTCTTTTTGACACAATTTTTAATTTTCGATTTATAATTATTTTAGTAGTTGGTTAATGTAAATAACGTACTTTGGATTAAATTTTTATTTTGGCTTTTGGCAGTATGCCTAAAGTAATGCGTAATGTGGTGGGTGATGTGGTGGGTGATGTAATCTCTGATGTAATTAAAATCGAACTTTACACACAATATAATGGAATAATTATAATTAATTATAATAAATCATTTGGTTTACGGTATACATATACACAGAAAAACAGAGTATCGTTGAAGAAACCATACTATGGCTGTACCAATCATAGAAATTGTCGTGTTAATCAGAAGCATGGTTGTGTCAACTATATAGTGTGGTTGTCCTAATAATACTTTGTTACATAATACATCGTATACACTAAGGCAGATAAAGTCAGTATTAACCCTTGCGCGATGTTTGCAGATTGAGTCCTAGTAAAGGGCGCGGCCAGCTCTACTACAACTCGACCTGCCAACATCGCGCCTCTTGGAATTATAATGGCCGTCCCCTACCTCCCATGTAGTACAATATACTATTATACATTTACCCGAGTAATAACGAGACGCCCGACATGACATTATTAAAACGTTTCCACCCAACAATATTTACAAAAATATTTACTTATTCTAACTGTACAGCCCATATTCGTCTTAATCTACTTTCTCACTTTAAGAAAGTAAAATCCACATAATAATAAACAGCCAAAAATAGTAAATATTTCGTTGGTTAAAGATTGAAACAAAATTACATTCTACTAATTATTCTATGAAATCGATTTTTTGTTTAACCTAACCAATTATTTAGTAATGTTAGTCAATCGATTGCATTTTTTGCAGCACGTGCTTAAAAAATATTAAGAAAAATTATTCTCGCTACTTACCATTTTGGTACTACTTGTCTTGGATACTACTGAAATCCAGATGAAAGTCGTTCTAGCTGCGGGAGATATAAGTTCATCTAGTCGAAACTTGTCGACGACCTGCACGATGTGTCTCCTGCTCGCTGAAAACGTGAACTGCTGGCTGGTTATAAGCTGACTGTGCTTTGTCTGGCCATCCCTACATCGCGATACAAATATAGTATGGTAAGTATATAGCAATATGCGCATGCTCGCGTAGAGGGACAAATCCAACGGCCAGAGGAACACTTATACATATCAGGAAGGGAAAATGCCCTCTCTCAAAATGAGAAAGAAGATTAAGACGAAAACGACGAACGCTTGAATATTGTTATAAATATTGGTAGGTGGAGAGCGAATATATATACAGGGTGTCCCATTTTAAACATACCACCCAATTATTTCGAAAATTACGCGTTTTAGAAAAAAATGTTTCAGGCAAAAGTATCAGGATTTTTACCGGACTATCCAATGGCGACCTTGATTTGAACTTGACTATGATCTTGAAGGTCATTCCAATGTTAAGTTTATTTTTTTCAATGGGAACCACTACTTTTGATCTCGGATTTGAAAAGAGCGGAAAATTTTACGTTCAAGACGATATTTTCAACAAGGTCATGGCAAGGTCGAATGAAGGTAAAATTTGCGAAAATTGTTAAAATATGGATGTTAGCTCGGCATAGAGGTGGGAAACAGCAAAATGTTTTGGAAGAAAGATGTCAGGGTTGGAGAGAGCCACATTCTGGTACCATCCACATTCTGGTACCAGCCACCTTGATATTGGACTAGATTTTTAAGGTTATTCAACAATTTTCACATAATTTCACCTTCATTAGATCTTGATATGACCTTGTTGAAAATATCGTATAAATATCGTTTTGAACGTAACATTTTCCGCTCTTTTCAAATCCGAGATCAAAAGTAGGGGTTCCCATTTAAAAAAATAAAATTGACCTTGAAATAATCTTCATTATCCTAAAACTTATGTCTGAAACATTTTTTTTCTAAAACGCGTAATTTACGAAATAATTAGGTGGCGTGTTTAAAATGGGACACCCTGTATATATATGAAATGTAATTGGATCGAAACGTTAACTTTTTAAAATTTTCATTTAGTATAAAGACTGCTTCTTATTTTTGATTTCTCTATATATGAAATGTGTTTATAGTTTCTTAAAAATTGATAAAAGAATACCCTGAAATTTTTTTTTAGAATTTTTCAAAGACTTTCAGTCTCAAAAATTTTCAGCATATTCTTTGAGTAATTCTAAAAATTTTTTTTTCCAAAAGTCGATGATTTTCAAATAAAAAATTCTTGAACCTTTCGTCGATTTTTCGCGTCTTAGCCGTCATTTTGGATGCTTTCACCGAGGACATGATTTTTTTTTATAATCCTATATCTTTTTTCACGGTTGTATTTTTCGAAAAATCTAATAAAACTTGGACATTTTTTCGAATCTTCTTTTACACAAAGTACAACCGTTGGAAAAGGTATTGAAAGAAAAAAACGTAAATTCAGGCCTCAATGGGTTAAAATCCATTATTGGAACATATTTAAAATGACAACATTGTGTTTGCAATGTCAGATGCTAAATTTACTCAAGGCAAGGTGATAAAATTATTAATTTTCTTTATCGCATCAGTTACAGTATCAATTAATTTTAATTTAAATAACGATTCTTAAAGATGTTGATTGAATTTATCGATGCTGTTTTATAAACAAATGCCTTCCGCATTTTATTTTCATAGTATATTGCCAATATTAAAAAGCGAACCAAGTGAAACGTGTCACGATAGTAATCGCTAAAAATATATATATAGCTACTGATTAATTACTGTGAATTATTTCAACAGTTTCGGTAAAGTACATAAAACGTGGTGCGGAGATGATTAAAACGAATGCAGGTACTCAAGGTGCGTGCCTGTATAGTAAGGTGTAAGGGATATAAAATGCAGTAATAAAGTATTATATGCAAATTAATTAACCGCCCCCCCCCCCCACCCGTACTCTCAAACGCTTTCTTCAAAAATATTATACTTTCATGTCGTTTTACTGCTTATTTCAGGGTAATTATAAATAATTTTTCTTCATTTATTTCATAAATTTCTTCGGAAAAAAATCATAATTTTTTTAATTTATATGATATGATAAATACATACATACACATAGAAATATTATCATTGACTTTAAGGTGGTTCTAAAGTAGAACAGTTACCGACCGAACTTTCCAACAATATAAATATGAATAAAAAGTGAATGAAACGTTTTTTCAAAATTTGGGCTTTGGAAGGGTGATTCTACATAACATATACAATCCTTAAACAAATCTTGTTGATGGTTGGGTATCTTCAACATCAAGATTTGCTGTTATTAAAAAGGCGGGAAAATTACAGACCTAAGAAAAATCAATAAGGTTAAGAGGTATAAACTTAACATTATTTATTAAACTTAAATTCATTAAGAGGTAAATAAGTAATTAATTAAACTGAGCAATGCATCATTCAATTGTCAGATATTGAAGTCTCGTTACGATCTAAAATTTACAAGGGCGATTTTCATTAGCTGATGTTAAGTATAACGCACCACGTCGTCAACTGGCTTCGCATGGGGAAACGGCAAAATGAAGTGGCCATTGTTGCAACTGTTATTAAGGATTATGATCATTATTTTCGACGAAGAACTTCCAGCGACATTGTGCGCTGACTACATCCAGACCCACCGAAAAGCGGACGTATATCTACACCGACGAAATACAACGACGAAGATGAGGGGAAAAGCGACGTAAACTGTTACGGATACGTTGTGCCTTAAAGGCCGTTAAGCATTTTATTATGGCGTCCACAAAGGCAACGTTCCGGGAAAATTCGTTGATTCACGCTCGTAAATTAAAAGGCGAACTATGGCCTCCTTTATTCTTCTTCTTCTTTTAATATCGAACGAAGAGGTGCATCGATTTCCCTCTAAGCAAACGTTAGGTGCTTCGATTGCCGATTTATATTCACGCTTGACGATTGGAATCCTAGATACGTCATTCCTACAGGTGGTACGAATTGATAATGATCGATTCGTATCATTATCGTTGCGAGGGGTATCGAGGGGCTAGGTCGGCTTAGAGATTCTCACAAAACTATGCTACTTTTTACCTAGTTGGAAGCTTCAATAATGTGAAGACACTTAAATTGATGAAAAGAATAATGGTGGATGAAACTACTGAAACGTATTGATCGAATTAAACGTATACGCAACTAGTGGAATTTCACTCGCTTAGAGTGGGTTTCTACCTCCAAGTACTGTTGAAAGGTTTTCATTGACAATTAGAGTGAGAGGTGTAGGTGAGACAATAGCTCTGTAAATTTTCTAGAGTAAAAACCAAGCAACTCTTTGCAAAAGACTGAAAATTTCATTTCTTAAAATGTATATCAACCACACGACATTGAACGACGACCATTACATCGCGACCATTACATCGCGACACTTATACAGTGTTCTCCTATTGTCGCGTTATCGACCTGTACTTTTTCGTGGCCTGCTTTGGAAGGCGCCTTCTTTTTTTCAGGGGCCATCTGCTCCTTCTATTCACAGTTGCACAAGTCCTCTCACAAAATCCACATCATCAGCGACATCGTGATCCAAACGTGTCAAAAACCTCCCCACAACAATGGATCTTGCACTGGCAAATTGCGCAATCTGACTCATCATTCGACTATTGGCCGTGCGATAGATTCTGGAAAACGCGGAAATTCGTGGAAGATACGCCCCGTAAATGGCGCAATAAAAACTAAGAGTCTGCTATGATTAATCTTTGGATTTTCTTTGCGGTTGTGCGGCGAACACGCGGGGACCCCCGAATAAGTGCCGAATAAAAGAGGGGCTGTACGAGACGAGAAGAATACGAGGGTCGCCGATCTCCAGGTCTCTCGCTCTTTCTTTTCTCTCTCTATCCCTCATTGCGTCCACCTGGATTAGCTGATCCTTACATTAAGTCGCTCGCGTTCGTCCCTCTCTCTCTCGCGCTCTCCTTCTTTTTCTCTTGTCCCCCCCCCCCCCCCATCACCCCATGAGCAGACCCGCGTCTGTCTTCCTCTCGCGGATTCGTGCTTTTGACTTGTTCCTTTTCACCTGCTCTCTCGCCAATTCCTTACGTATGGCTTCTACGGTCCGGGTCGAACTACAGTTTCCTTGTGTTCTCCTTCTCTCCGTTTCGGCATTAGATGCGTATACACAAACTTTGCACGGTAAACCGTCGTCGCTCTTGTTATACCCCCGGAATTGCGGCGTTGGTGCGATGAAAAGAGACGCGGAGAGGACCTTAAAAAAAACGAGAAGTCGGAAGAGAACTATACGCGCTTGTTGGCTTCAATTTATTAGCACGCACATTTTTTTAGTCGAATATTTGAATTGAGCCGTCGGTTCACTGCTCTTCAATCGATGTCATTTATTGATTCTGTTTACTGATATTTCAGTCATTCATTTCAATGTTATTTCACCATTCAGACTCCAATAGGAATCGGAATGATTTAGTAGCGATGAGCAAACTTAAGATTGAGACAACATTTTACTAATATATATAGTAGTTTTCAGAATACTCAGAGTAGCACATATATATATATATATATGGCCTTCGGCGTATAAATCTTCGCGAATGGTTCTAACAATTTTTCCAACGTCGGATTTCGCCCATATCTCAGTGCTGCGGGGTTGCGAAAACTCTTTGCCGCATTATCCTGTCCATGTACAAAATCAATATCCGTTTAAGGCTGCCACGTTTCGGTGGAATTCAAATTTATTATCCGTAATTCACCATTATACGAAGGCGATTATGGATAGGCCGATTCCGCATGCTGGAGTTCACCGATTCCAAACTCGACAGTGCGTTACGCGGTCAACTTTCCAAGCAATCGCCAGACATCCCCCCCATTAAATAAATGGAAAATAGAAAATCGCTCGGTAATCGTCCAAGATCGCGTATCAATTATACGCAAGACCCTGGTCTCAAGACGACGGAATCATATCTCGACGTCATATTGAGCTCGCAGCAGTTCCGCAGGTGCAGAAAGTACAGAGCGGTGTCATCCTTCATACTAGGATTTTTTTATTTTACCATACTCTCCGGGCCGGTCGACTGGGGTGAATGGCAATTTACGTCGAGTGCCTTGGAGGAGCGATAGCGCCACTTCCATATACTCGGAACTCAGCTCCAAGATCGGGTTCGCGCTTTATGAAGCGAGAGAAATTTCCAATTAAGTTTCTCCGTTCAATTTCGCGCGCACGCAGTCTACATCGACCAGGATCCTCCACCGAAATCTGATTTTTATTCCATGACCATGCGGGCACCACCTGGAAATTACTCGATCCGTTTTATGCAACTGCATTTCTCGTTCAATTGGTACTTTCAGGACTTTTATCATTATACGCTATAAAATATTATATGAAAACAGTGATGGCAGCAATCAAGACTTAGGAGGATTCGTAACAACCGCGATGAAAGACGAATAGAGAACGACCTGCGGGGATTCCCCTTTTTTTTCAAGATCCTGATGGCAATATTACAGCGACATCTCGCATTGTCAGGAAAACTTCAGAGTAATTTCAGGGATGGCCTTAACTTTTTAGCAGCCTCTATCTCTCTTGGACTGACAAGTGATACGCGAGTAGGTGCAATGTCCGATAACTCGATCAAACTGACTAAGGTTTATCTCGTGCCACATCCATGGTGATGATTCAATATCGCGTGACTGTTGCGTTATTGTTTCAAATCAAGTTTGAATTTGTAATAGTATTACTGAATAAATGATGAAAAATACTAAAAAAATGGATATTTTATTATTTGTTTGAATTTGAATATGAAGAATTTGCGATAGCGACCATTCAAGTCTACAAGTAATTGTAAGAAGGACTACTAAATATATCTTATTTCTTTTATAAATGATCTACTAATGATTCGTATAAATCATCATTCAAATCAATGTGAAAGCTACTTGACATATAATTGCGACTCCAAACAAAAAATTCGATCAACCCAATTATTTTAATTCTTCATGACGAACCTGTTTTATATCCTGATGAACTTGAAGACTTAAATCTAAACAATTGTCATTAATAAAAAACGTTTCTTCATATTTCAAAACGCTTTTATCTGATCAAGATGATTTAGGAGATCGGCAGTAGATCAACGGTACTTTCGGTAAGATCGCGGATGTACTTTCGAAAGAGACGGCTATTAACTATTGATGTACATGCGTTTATCAGATATCGATATTTCGAATGCTGAAAGATTTGAAAGTCAGAGTCGACGGAAATTCTAGTACAGTTCCATCCTGGAAGCAGAATATTTCTGGATTGGGAATAAATAAACAATGTACTCGCTCGAACAGAGTGCAATAATATGATCGGTACAGGTAAAAAATTGGACAGAATAATTGGATGGAGTAAAGTAAACAGAGCAAGTAGGCAGAAAGCACTTCTTTAGGGGCTCTTTTTGCAGCATAGAATAGAGCTCCAAAATCGGTGTGCCTGAGGACATTGTTGAATTCATATATATGACTCGCCTTAAACAAGTCGTTACGTTGTTAGAAGAAATGTTTATTATTCGCATATTCGTGTCAGCCCGGTCTGGAGTTTTGAATTGTAAGGAACATTAGACGTGGCGATTGCAGACACGAAGAGCACTTTTTGAACGCATTCCGTCCGACTATTCTTCTAATGATTGGAAATAATATTAATTCTTTCAGATTATTAATGATTCAGTAGATTAGCATCAGTCTAATTGACGAAAATTGATGAATTTTCTCTCTATATTACTTGGAGTGAAATTTCACTCCACCCAAGAGTGATATTTCACTTTGTTTGTAGTGTAGATTCTTTGACCAACTCCAATGTAGTGTGAAATTTCAATCCATGAAATTTAAATAGTGGTTGCGCATTATGATCTTTTAATTTAGTATAGTTTCAGTCGACTCCTTTCTGTGGGCATTAAAAAAAAGATAGTCACCATCAGATCAGGTTGTTATTTCAGGATCACTTTCTAATCAAAGATATAAGAAAGAAAATAGTTAATAATAACCCGTAAATGTCAAAAAAAGGTTAAAACCCAGTCAACCATAGTGTAACAATTAAATAACATTTATGTAAGAAATAACCATGATAGATTTGTTACATAATTGTTACTTGTCGTGATTACTGGGAATACACTTGAAAGTGAGAAAAGGAAACCAGAAATTGAAATGATAAGCCCAATCTATATTTACTTTTAGATCAATTGTATTATATATATATATATGTTATCGATCAAGAAAAAATGAAAATTAAACTGAAAATAATGAAACTCAATAATGTTTACTCATTTAGCCATTTCGAATTCAGATTGTTGGATTTCATTTATGAATCCTAAAATTCATTTACGTCTTATTAAATTATCAAAAAAAATTGCAATAAAATCTTGGCAAGAATAAAGCAACGATTTATGAAGTGCACGGGAAAAAGAAAGGTCGAAATACACAATTGTATTATCATATATATACAAAAGTTCCGAAAAAAATGATACCTGAACATGATCCAGTTGTTCAATTGGCTTAATTAAAAATACAGTATTTATTCACTTGACGAACTTTAAATAGTGCTCATAGATTATTAATACGAAATTAAATGCACAAGAGTCGATAAATATAAAATGCCTTGTTTTTTCAGTGCACGTAACATTCATTCGCCCGTCAAGTAAATCGATTCAATATTTTTTTCCTCATAATCGTGTTGACAGTGGCAATATATCGATCTCATCATTATTTCTACGTGATACAACATTATGCGAGCAATATTACGTATATCGGCTTCAGTGAAAACAACAAAACGGGAGTCACAATGACATTACGTAATACACGTGCTTTACCATTATACTGCCATTTCAAGTTTAAAATTCACGAGATTGCATGAATATAATCAAAATCAACAACTACAATGCAGTTTTATGCGGTGACACAAGGCGAAGCACATGGTTCAAGTTTAACAAAAAATAGTAGAGAAACTTTTTATACGAATTCGGTTAAAATATCAATAAATTTCATTTCGATAATTATATGTAATTATATATATATAATTAAAACAATTTCTCAACAGCCTGAAAAAAAATAATAAATAGAAATTTATTTTTCTCTTAAAAACATAACGATCTCTTTTAACCAAAAAATTTGTTACTTTAACATAATGAATTTATAAATCAAAGAATGCTATATCCCTAGTAGAAAATGACATAAGTTTCTGCCCAATTTTTCTGGTCTCTATATGTTAAAAGTAAAAAAATAAACTGGTATAATTTTCTACCATAGGATTTGTTTATAAACGAATGATTCGTTTAGCAATTAATAAAAATATATTAGTAACAAATAACAACAACAAGAAACTATATTATTTATCTTATGTACGACACAAGTTAGACATTATGCGCATTAAACTTTTAGTATTATTTTCAACATAAATTATGCGATTAATTATAGCCGTCTATATGAAATCCGACAACTTTTAAATTTTGTGTGATTGCATCTTAATGAGTTGTCATAATGTTTACTTTATTTTATCGGTAATTAGTTACTAATTCCTTCATACTGATAATTAGTAGTCGGTATATAAATAAAAAATTAATATTCGTCTTTCAAATGGGTAATGGTGCAGCCATCTATTACATAATAAACAAACCACGGCTGTGCTTTTTACATCAGTCGATAAAGTAGATTCCTGAACAACATGGAGCTCTCGGTACGTTACCGATAAGTGGTAAAGGAAAGAATGTTTAGGGATCGGACTGGTCCGACTGGTCCGAACGGTCAGAACTACTTATCACGTTTCAGTTGGTAATGAAAATTCCTTCGATATTGACAAATTTAAAATAATAGAATTTCACGGTTACCATAAGTAGATTTTTACCGACACGTCATTCAATTTCAGCAGTCTTAAATAACGGAGAATTTATAAAAGAATATAAAAATTATTATAAAATATTTCTGAAGTAAAAAGTATAATTAATCTTATATGTACATATACTTGTATTTGTCAGCAGTTTCCACTGAAAGATAATTCATAACATAATACAATTTTCTATTGTTGAATACAGTTATTTCTATATAAAGCAACTATAATAAAACAGATTTTTATTGTTAATATTATTTTTAAAATAATCAAAAGATTTATCTTTGCATATACAAATTTTTACAATGTTAACAAATATATGATATCTATAAGCACATTTCATTTTCATTCATTTTAAATCCTGTTAATTAAAAATAAGAAATTTGTTCATTTCAACATTTTTTCCTTTTCAAACTTCTTTATTTATAATTTTGCATTCACAACCTACATTTTAATGAAACGATTAAATGTTAGGATTCAAACGTATGGACTAACAAAATTTTTTATTCGTAAATTTATATTCAAATTCATTAATACTTATATGATATGAAATTTCATTCTTTATAAGAAATTAATATTTTTTGATTAAAGCGCATTTCATCTCATTTCTAATATAATATATGATTATAATTATTATAATACTTATTATTTAATTTTTTTTATCATCATTATAATTAGTATTATTATTATTATTTAATTCTTCATTACATTTACTACATTAATAAATTAAGAGTTCAAAAGAAACATTTATATAGAAATCAGTATTTTAGGCAAAAAGTTATATTTTCATCGGGTTTTGTCTATTATTAAGTTTTGAATGGTCATTTTTCACACTTTTCACAGATCATCAGTCGGACTTAATGACCGGCGTGGTATCGCGCCATTTGTAAATTGTGACGAATGCCAGAACTGTGCGAATGCCAGTGATTATCGCGGTACCGACACTGGTTTTTATATGCAGACATCGTTCATTGGTGGATACTGATATATTCGAGTAAAAGTGAAATATTCAAACATTTCAGTTTTACGTTTATAGTCGGTAAATGCCGTTATTAATGGAGAACTCTAATGCAGATAATCGTGAATAGTGAAGATAAAAATATATTTATTCCAAATCAATGTCTTAAACTTTTCATGTAGATAAAAATATTAATTATATTCGCATTTTCCCGCCTAAACAGCATGAACATGGGTTCGAATATTTTGTATTTTGGGACACAATGATAAATGGTGTATGTGTACATAATGACTTTGGATTAGTTGCGTCTGCAGAAGATAAACAATTTACTGTTTGGAGATTAATTTCTGCCATTGCGTCACGACATTTATCAAAGTAATATAGAGTATGACAATGACCTGTACTTTTCATTACTTAACAATTCATGCTAGATATATACGGAAACAAAAGTATATTGCGATAATCATACTTACGGCTTCACGTAGCCATTCCCCTTGTTGACAGTATTTCTGCGGTTGCTACGACTTTTTTCAGAGTATTTTTGTATATTATTACACGATGTATTAATATTTATATATTATATATTATATATTATAAAAATTATAAATATAAATTTAAACATCGCATCTTTAATTCATTTATAACTACTACCTATAGGTTTAAACATTTTCTGTATGATTTAGTCATATCTCAGTTTCATATATATTTTACATGAAGTTTAGATTCGCCAATTTTGACATGGAAAAAATGTATCATGCTAAATTAACATTTTGAGAATACACTATATCATTAGAAAAATTGTCATTTTTCTAATTATCATAAATTTTTGTCATTGGGTCATGGAATATAAAAAAAAATAACAAAGTCTATATACGCAAAATGCAATCTGGTATCGTAATATTTCCAAGAAAGAATGTTGTTGTTTATAGAAAATTTCATTCGTTTATAAAATCTCTCTCCTTACTTAAGATATAAAATTTAATACTTGCGCCAGGCGAAGTAAATATGTAAAATTCATTTAGATTATATTCATTATTTTAACTTAAGCTTAGAACAGCGTTTGACTCGAACTTAAAGGAATCGCATTGTATTGAAATGTACAATCAAAACTTGTGAATATCACTATAAAAAATGTTATTTCACAATCACATTATGCAAGTTTTTTAATGCTGTAAAACCTAATGACTAGTATTGAGAGAAATTATTTTTTACATTTTTGTTAAGGTAACTGGATATTATGTATTACACAACAAGCATGACAGCATTGCACATCACCCACATACATACTTCGAAAACAAGATAAATAAAATTTTTAATTGCACATCCCTATTAATGAAACCCTGTAAGTTTTAAATCGAATCATCAATGTAATATAAAAATAAAGTTTATCTAAATGTAAAAAGCAATGCTGTAAAGAAAAATCTTAATTTTTATTTTTCATTAATTTGCAAGAATTTCTATGATAATAAACAATTACAATATTGCATGGACTTTCATGCAATATTAAAAAAATGTTTTCAACTTTTTATTTTTAATTATATGATATACGATATAACATTTAATTTATTTATAATAGGTATACAGAGTGGCTGAAATTTTTCAGAATTTTTGAAAAAATCTTTTTAAAATTACCTTCAAAATAATTGGTTCAAGGCCAAGAGTATGATTATATATGGAAGGTTACGCTTGAAGGTCAAATTTCAGCTGTTTACAAATACACAGTAAAATAAAGTAGGGGTTCCCATTTCAAAAAACAACTTTGACCTTGGAATGACCTTGAGGGGTCGTGGTCAAGAGCACGCTCAAGGTCATACTTGAAAGTGAAATTTCCTGATCTTTCCGAATCTGCAATAAGGGGGTTCCCATTTAAAAACTTGAATATCGAAGGAGAATCCTAAAACTTTTGTATTTATAACATTAAAAAGAAATTAATTCCTAACAAGTTATGCAGGGGTTTTCCATATTTTTGTGCCACTCTTTATAAAAATATAATCACATAAGCTTGTTGCATTAGCCCATTTCGCTGGTAACGGCAGACTTTATTAACCGCGATTTTATGGTAATAAATTACGTAAGAGAACACCTAATCCGATTTTCTATTGTGGTGAACTTTAGTGCGAAATTATGGGCATGCTGCGAAATGAAGCGCCTTTTCCCGCTCGAAGGGAGACAATGATTGATCGACTTTATTAGTCGCACGTGCTGGATCGTTTATGAAATTGGGGGCGAGGTTCGATCGATATTGGTCAACATCTTTCCGAAGCACTAAGTTTAACAAAGGGTAAGGGGAAGAATAATGCACACATTGATTATTGTCATGCGCAGTCAGGTTATGAAAGGTCGCAATGCAATTTTCATTTTTGAAAGTACCCTTGCGTAATTACAACCCAGTAAACCAAGTAATATTGAGATTTCAAATACAGAATCGAGAATTATAGAATCGAGAACAGTGGAGAAGTATTGGAAAGTATTCACCGTCAAAAGCAAATGAATACTTTTGAATGCTTCTCCACTGTTCTCGATTCTATTTTTGAAATCTTAATACTTCTTCGTTTACCGGGAAATTCAAATCCAATTGAAAATTTGAACTGTGGTAGTGTCTTTTTAAGGAAACAATACGATTTTTAAAATTCTCGGAGTGAAATTTAATTTTACAAAGAGTGAGAATTGAACACTTTTTTAAAAGAGTGTATATTCATTTAGTAAGTATGACATTTCACTCGAGAAAGTGTGAAATATCATTCTCAACGAGTGAAAACTAAATCTATTGAAGATTGTCTCAATTTTCACACTTTAAGATTAAATTTTAAATACAATAAGTTTAGAATGTAGGTTACTGTTCTTGAAATTAATTTAAAGTGAATACGGTCTTTTCTTCTTATCACTACTTATCATTTTTTTTTTCTTTTTTTTTTAATTAAGGGATTTTAATGAATGACGTCAAACTGCTGTGGTTTTGAGACGTCTTAATATCAACATTAATCACTCTTTCTCTCTCTCACTCTCTCTTCGAATTCCTGCCTTTCCGCGATAAATAAACAACAGTTAATACATTAACAACTATCACTGAACTATAGATATATTGATATTCACTATAATGCACTATTAGCACGTCGATTTCCTGTGCGTTTTTTTTTACCACTTTTAATATTATTTTTGTAATTATGATTAAGGTAAACGTACCAATGACTGGACATGATCCTTTAGCTGGACAATTTAATCAATGTTCCCTATATATAACTCTGAACAAGTGTAAAAATTGATTAGGTTGTGCAGCTATAGGTTCATGTCCAGGCATTTGTACGCTTAGGGAATTCCTAATGGGTACTACCCTTGTAGAAATTTTAGCGTTACATGTGGGGCTCTGGTTAGAGCCCTAATTATTATAATCCAAATATATTTGGATACTCCTATAGGTCTATTTGGATAAATCTTTAATTTAACATGACGTTGCGGTCATGACGATGATGGCTTGAATTTACAAAAATTTCCCATACAACATCGGAACGTCCCGGGATGTCCTGAGGAGCTCCTCAGGACATCCTGGAACTGAATGTGCTGTGTGGGTTCCCTAGTAGAAAATGAGCCCAGTTTTTGGCTAGTTTCTATCCAGTTTACTTTTTTCCCATGTTAAAGGTATAGGATGACTGGGCAGTGTAACAGAAAACTGGACAGATTTCTATCAGGTTTGTTGACCAAATTTATTGAACTATCTTTTGTTTTTTACAAAAAAAGTACATTTTCTTATATAACATATACAACATCAAAGTAAAAACTTCGAAAGAATCCAAATAATAATTAAAATCCTACAGTATACGGTATAAAATAAAGATCTATATAAAAAAATGTTCAAAATGGCGTACAGTCGAATGTTGTACATCGACTTTCTCGACTTTTCACAACGATGTTCGTGATTACAACCTTTATTTGAAAATTTTTAAAAATAACAATGTAGTTTTAATTAATATTGTTCATGGGCCCACATCCACTTACGATATACACCTCGTCCAATAATTATTTATATATTTTCAGATGTTATTTCCATAAACCTTGAAACGTACCTTTGAAGAGTTAAAAATACCTTAACACGTTCATCATATACACATTATAGATCGATTTTTACCCGCGTCACACTAGAATATCTCTTTAAACAATTACTTGTAATAAGAATAAAATTATTTTCGTAAAACTTTTAAAACAGTTTTAATAAAAAATTTTTCGAATAAAATATTGTTAAATTAAACGTAGTGAGCAAGGTTCGTCTTGCATTTTCCAATTAACTATAGAATGACAAAAATTATATATTTATATAAGGACGCATATCTACGATATTAAACGTTTATATATATATATATAAATAAAAAAATATGTACATATATATATATATATATATATATATATATATATATACAATTTTAAATCATGCCCAATTTCTTTTGCAATCAAAATTTGACGGAAAAACAAGAGATTAATAGAATTGAATCTATTGAAGATTGCTGGGAAGGAAATTTAACAATGTCATTTTCGAAATTTTCAACTATTCAAGACCTTTTAGATCGTGTAGAAATTTTAATTATAATTGCTATTAAGTCCCGGAGTTATAGATTTGATTTTCGAGTTGAATTAACGGAAAAAAATCTGATTAATTGACTTCAAAGTGCCCGACTCCGTAATTTCCGAGTACGCTTTATATTGAAAAAAAATGTATTACTGGAGCAACTATTCTATGCGGTTGTATCAACCATACAAATTGTTGAGTCAACCATACAAATTGTTGCATCAAACATACAAATTGTTAAGACAACCAGAAGAATGGTTGTGTCAACTATATAGTATGGTTGTCCCAACAAATACTTTTTTGTGTATCCATTGGCAACGTCAAAGTTGCATCGAAATTACTTCAATGACCAAAATGGCGGATTTAAAAAAAATAAACACTATAAAAATTTGAATTTCTTTTTTCTATTGACAAAGTAACCCAAGTCAACCACAATGTAACCACCTAAAAATGATATTATATACAGTCACATCTTAACACTTCAACATTTAACTCCTCTCGTTTTTCTTTCTTTGTTCGCGTACATATATATCGAGTTAATGTCGCGCGGAATTTATACAATTTATCATCGCATATATGTAGGATTACTTTAATCTCTTTTTTTTTTTAATGCGCCCATTACATTGTGCATTATAGAAGCCAGGGGAGCTGCTGCGCGTCGTCGTGGGGAACAGTTCAGTATAATAATGATAATAATAAATCGCGAGGATGCACGCATCTGACCGACCGTATGCGTCTATATACCCGTGTTTCGCGTTGCTTCGGGGGAATCAGCTGACTGTCGACGGTACAATGGGGGGATCGCCCTTATCCGTAATAACGCCGGAACGGCGGAACGGAACGGAACGGAGCCGACTGACGGAGCCCTGTACGACTCCCCGAGAGAGTTTGCCTTTTGCTCTCCCACGCGAATCCAAGCTTTGACAGTGAAACGTCAGTCGCCGTCTCGTGCGCTGCTGCTGGCTTGGCTCTCCGGTGTATTTTCAAAGAGCCTTTTATCTCGGGTGAAAAACGCCCGTCGCATTATTGTCGAAGGGCGCTGTTGTTTTTTTTTTTTTTTCTTTTAAGCGC